>PNEQ01102435.1:125023-162416 GCA_003012365.1 Medauroidea extradentata | reverse complement strand
CACACAATTCCAGAGAGTAGCTTTTGCCAACTTTCTGAGCAAACATTTTTCTCGAGTAACGTATATCTGAAGAAAATCTCTGACGCCGAAATTTCGTACATTTAATAGCTTCGCAAGAGGTCACGCTTAACACGCGTGTGTGTCATTCCTGGTAAAAGTTTGCTAATAAAGTTCGCAAATATAATAATTATTCTCAATCGTAGAACTCAGCTCTTATTTATCTACCACGGTTTCAGTCGCCGTATTGAATTTTATAATTGTTCACTTTTTTTTTTAATTCTAAGAAGAAAATTGTTAAATATGTGATTATACCTCAAATTCTATTTACATTTCTCTACAGTACAGACCTTGCGATGTAGCTGTTAACTTATAATTACGCCGCAATTTGTATGACAAATTTTTTATATTCATAATTTGCCCGACAAATTGCGGCGTAATTATAAGTTAAGGGCGCGGGCTACCGCAATTTTCATCATCATTATTTTATTTTGTATTTGTACCAGATATTTTTTTTTTCTTGTTTTAGACACGAAATGTGACTAAATTTGGCTCTTATGAATTTTTATTATCTCTCATAGTTTTCGCGTAAGGCTTGTTAAAGTCATATTTTGCATGTTTCCGTTTTAACGACTACACTAAAACCAACTGATATACCAAACCCAAAAAAATCACAGTGGATAAAGACATTGCAGGCTACAACGACATGCTCATAAAATAAAAGAATAAGCATTATTTGTATTTTTAAAATAATTTATGAAGTTTTGAAATTTTTATTTTCAGTTTCAGAAATTTTTTAAAATTAAAATAATTTTTATTCTTTAATTTTATGAGCATGTCGTTGTAGCCTGCAATGTCTTTATCCACTGTGATTTTTTTGAGTTTGGTATATCAGTTGGTTTTAGTGTAGTCGTTAAAACTGAAACATGCAAAAATATGACTTTAACAAGCTATTACGCGAAAACAATGTGGGATAAAAAAATTTCGTAAGAGCCAAATTTAGTCACATTTTGAGTCTTAAATAAGGGAAAAAATATCTGGTACAAATAAAAAAAATGGTGATGAAAATTGCGGTAGACCACGCACTTATCAGCTAAATCGCTTCCAAAAAAGCGAAAATTAATAAAATTCAATATGGCGACAGAAACCTAGCCTTTTAAGGTCGTTATTATAGATGCGACGCTTCTGAGTTTCTACGGCTCAGGTAGACGACGTCCTTTACTGCCGGCCGAGAAATGTAGCTACAACGATGGGACTGGCGTGTTCGGCGAGCTTTTTTTTTGTTGGTTTACCAAGGAGTGTGTGGTTGCAAGTTGTGGGCTGGGACGTGCCGGAACTGTCAACCTGCCGGAAATGTAGGCAACGCGCGTAAAACGTTGGCGCGAAAACAACGCCCCGCTCAAGGCGACGGGTACGTTAAACTGCTCCAGCAACGTTTTGTTAACATGTCCCCTCCCCTCTTCCCCTTCAACCTCGACTCTCCAACACTTCCATTGTTCAACTTGTTGTTTTATAAATACTGTTAGACGTTCAAACTATGCCACTCGTGACTTGCAATTAAAATATTACGATAATAACCTGACGGGGTCTGTCCCTGTATTTTCGCATGTGGGGATCACACCGGACGACGCCGCTGGTAGGCAGGTTTCTTCAGGGATATCCCGTTTCCCCAGCCCTTTCATTCCGGCGCTGCTCCATACTCACCTCATACCACCCCTCACCGGCGCTAAAGACCTCGATGTTAAGCGCTGACCAAAGTCTCTCACTCACGATAATTGAATACAAGTGTACACTTCTGGTATCAACTTAAATATTTACAAATGAACAAAAAGTAATATGTACTGATGGTTCTATAATTTAAAGTTAAGCGCCGTGACTGCCAGGGTTGCAGTGTGGGAAATCAATGTTAAGGGGCATGCCTACTCCAGAGTCCTAGCGCGAGCAAGAATAGGGAACTACACGTTAAATTATACTTAATATAACTCAATAACTGTTGAACCTTAAGCCGTCGCCGACGTTTTGTTCATCTCGGCCTACATTAATATGGATTAACTTGCGCTGTTGTTTCAATATCCTGAAAACTGTGAGTAAATAAGTGTATTAATAAAAAAAGAGAAAACATGTACACATAGATTTTTCCCCCGTACTTTAATCCCTGCAGCATTACATTCCTGAACTCAGTGCAGTAAATTGATATACATGCCACATCAATATCTCGAAAGTTTACTGAGCTTCATCTAATATAATTAACATGTAAGTGAGAGAGAGAGATTTTGGTCAGCGCTTAACATCATGGTCTTAAGCGCTGGTGAGGGATGACATGAGGTGAGTATAGAGCAACGCCGGAATGTGAGGGAGGGAGGGAGGGGGGTCTCCGAAAAAACCCGCCGACCAACGGCACCGTCCAGCACGATTCCCACATGCGAAAATTCGGGAACTGACCCAGCCGGGTATCGAACCCGGATCGCCTTGTTGGGAGGCGATTTACCTGACCGTTCAGCCACCACGGCCCGTTTACCTCGTAAATCCCTATTGTTATTCTCGCCAGGCCTCCCAAGTAGGCCTTCTAATTTCTAAGCATGTTTTCACCTCCAGGCGCAGGAAGTATTGCGTATCCGGCTAGTAACTGTGCTGCAACAAATGAAACATTGTGTTACGTTGAACATGAAAACGGTTAATTCTTAGAAAGTTGCCACTAGTGTACCTTTCTGGCTAATTACGTCTCATCAAACATCACTGTTAGGTCATTGTAAACATCTCGTGTGTAGTAATATGGTGCAAGTGGCTATTTTTACATGACGTGCCAAGTCTCTTTTACAAGACCGCCATATAACTAATATTAAAGTTTGTTCCTCAAACACAAGCCATTTCCGTCATATTCCACACAGTATACTTTGTGGATTGCAACGAGGAGAACCATAGGTGTAATATCCCAAGCATCTTATTTCACGTCAGTAATCAATCATCTGGCGGCACATTTTTGTCATGTGTTTCAGAAACACGTTTCATTTAGACGCTACCATAGATCCGAAGAAATGAAAATATTTCATCGCACGCGATATGTGGTAAAGACGCGCGGTTATTCGGTTATAATCTGAATGCGTTACAAGATGACAGCGGCGATAAACAAAGCCACTATCGTTGTTTTTCTTCAATAACTAATCTCGACAGTGTTGTGCACCGTTTAAGGTCAGATGTAACCATTTTAACACTTAAGGTAAGTTGGGGTATCTGGGCCATACCGCCATTATTACTTTCTGTGCTATGTGGGAATTATTTTGGAGTGAAGTTGGCATCACTAGCCAAGGTAACTTGCTTCAACAACAGCCATTTGTGAAACTAAACAACAATTGTGTACTACGAAAAAGTTTCTTCTTACTGTGTTCATTGAATGTGACATTTAAAAACATTGTAAATCTATGGTCCAGATACCCCAACTTATCTTAGAGGTTTTTCCCGGAATGCCAGCAAAAGTATACACTCTAAAAAATAGTTTGTAAATTTACCAGACGCGCGTATAGGAGTGCTAAGAAAGCACGCATGGTAGAATAGTTTCCCAGACAACCATGGTAACACTCCTAAACCTAATTATAAAACAGTCAAATGCATACTAAAGTTACCGGACTTGTATTGTAACATTTGTAAAAGTTTGCATTTACAAGACAGAAGTATGGTAACTGTCCCATACTGCGTCTGGGAAAATAACTTCCTAAACATTTTAGGACATTTTTTTACAGTGTACGTATTTTCTGCTGCGCGTTCTGCTGCCCACTGCTTTGTCATCGTGCGAGGACACGCCAATGTAGAATCAATATCAAACGTACCACCGCCACGTAGCCGGCATTAGGTCAGAGAGCAAACACGACTTGTTAGACAACCCTAGTTTCTTGCATAGCGCACGGTAAATGTCATATACGTTATAAAGGAACTAGATTTTCACGCTACTCGTTTGTTACATGACCAAATTTAACGCTGACATATTGCAGGCGAAGATAGGGAATTGTGTACTTTCGGCCCCGCTCATTAGTTTTGCAGTGGTTTCGAATTTTTTTAAAATGAAAGTTAATACTTATATAAAAAATTCATGCTTACATTTTAACACTTATATATCGTTTGTATCTGAATTTTTCTGTTGCAATACACCAAACGAATTTTTAGAATTTTTGCCATTGAAATATCACATATATTGTCAAAATAAGTCAAAACGAAGCAAAATAATATTTTACTAAAAACGCCCCGGCAATATTGTGTATCGTATGAGTATGACTGTACAGAGTCTCAAATTTTCTCAAAGCATTTTATTAAAAAATATTCGAGTTATTTGCAATTGTTTGAAATAAATGAATGATCACGGCCTTAAGCAGGGTTAGGGGTAACGATTTTGTTTCCAACAAAACAACTTGGATATAGGACATTGCACGCTATGGGCTGCAATATAGCGCTATTCAATTTGGTAACACATGGCGATAGACCGTCAGTATTGGTCTTGCACTCCTTGGTAATTGTAGTTGTGCCGATTTAGATATTAGATGTTAAGTGTGCCGCCTACCTTGAGTGGTTTTGCGTGCTAGAGGCTCAGAAACGACGGAGCTATAAGGGCGATCTTAGTGCGCGCATCAAATGCCGCATCGCCACAAACCAAGTACTGACCTAGCCTAGGTTACTAGTAGTACATTCTGAAGTACTGCAGACTGGAAATGTCATTTTCAGCAATGTTGGAGGGCTTATAAACACTGTTTCTAATGAATCCATGTTAACAATGACATTCCGACCTGTCCGAAGCGTGTTTTCTTTTCGTACGTTGGCACAATGGGCGCATGTGGATTAGTTTCGTAAAAAAATGCATTTTCCTTATATAACAACACATTTGAAGCCCAGGTAAACTATCGATCCGAGTAATTAAAAAACAATCTGAGTGAAGTTTTCTTTCATCCAGAATGCCTGCATTCGTTCAAACATGTCCCGGCTGAAATCTGTCGATCGAGAATCCTGGTAACGTTACAAAGAACACGCAGTTAGCTAACTCAGGCAGGTACCTTTTTCTAAAGCCTATCTATCATCACGTCCCACGGAACCAGAGGACGGCGCAAACCCACGAACGTATTTGCAAGAGTCGGGCAGGAGGAAATACCCATAGGTACGGTGTCGCGCGCGCATCTTCCGTCTGGCCCGTGACGTCACGAGGGGAATGCCGTGCCGGTAAGGCCGGTCCCTGAAATCTGCAGGCTTGTTAAAAAAAGACAATATGTATGTTCCTCCTTTACGACGGGAAGCACGCGGATATGATTTTTTTTTTTTTTTTTTTTTTTTTTTTTACCGCGTCTGTCGTCCGGGAATCCAGACAGATATGAAACATCCAGTGACATTTTACCACCTCGCTGCTATAGACTCAACAAAAATGTTAACGCGTCAAATATGGTAAACCTACCCCACAAGACTTAGAACTTCTGTAACAGAAATATGTTAAACATTTGAATTTATATTTTATGTTTGATACATTGGTCACTTATTCCCGAAACTACACATGCCTGCTCTCTGTTGATAAGCTATTAATTTAATTTTTTATTTGTTTTGTCCTTATTTACCGTGAGCGCAGTTTAGGCAATATGTGCCTTCTCTTCCACTGGACCCGGTATACATGAGCATATATAAAAAAATACGATAATAATACTCGAAGTTTACATACAAATTAATAATACACAAACTTTCTAAACATATCAAGAAAACACAATAAATGTTAAGATTGTCACAAAAATTTAAGTTTACATGTTACCATACAATTTATTATTTGATTGTTTTGTAGATCAAGTTACAATTACAAATCTACCTAGTGAACTCGCTATACATATCCTTCCTAGTTTTGTGAAGCCCACAACTTGGTTTATCACGGTATTGAGGTATGTCACGTTATACGGTCGGTTTACTCCATATCCATAATACCTCTTTTATAATGCGCGAAGCACTGGCTCGTAATGTTTACACAGTTATCTTATTGTTTCTATAAGACTTCAAGCGATGGTGCTATAATATTCCTGTAACCATATAACATTATTTGTGAAAGACAGACGTTTACTTCTCTGCGTCTGTTTCACGAGTCAGTTTATTATGTATCCAGATAGTGTAGATTGAAATAGCAATTTTGTACCATTATGAGGGACCTCAGAAAACATGCGACACATAGGTTTGCCATATATTTAAAAGAATAGAAGCTTAGTTTAATAAATTTTCAAATAAATTTAATACAAAAATGCGTTCTACATGCTCCTGGTTTTGTGCCACTAGGCTTAATAAAAGATGGCTTACAAGCTATCTAAACCTACGTAAACAATACAAATAGCCATGTCTGTGATGGAATTCGAACCAAGGACCTCTCGCGCCGTAGGCCGGCATGCTACCGACCACGCTACGTTTTTTACTTTGTTTATTTATTTGCACCTTGTGAGGGTATCAGAAAGGGACACAGGCTCAAGTACGCACGTCCATGACGGGTCACATATGAAGTTACATAGGGTACATTACGTGAGAAAGTTGCCTATATAAAAAGCAAACTTTAACTAAGAAAAACGAATAATGTTCATAACGTCGGTGCAACGTATTTTCTTGAACCATTGTCCATCTCGCACCACGTATACTACGAAGAAATTCTCGCAAAAAGAAAGAAGTTGGAGTGTGCACGGTAATGTCAATGAAATTCATTACAAGTCACACAATCGTCTGTTGTTTAACACTAGGAAACGCTTAAGTTCAGAAAACATGTTCTGTCAGCAGATAGATCGGTGACCTAGACCCCAAACCATCGTACTAGAGACACTGGTAAATCGCGGGACAAGTTGATTGTTTGCTAGGCTCCAACGAGCTATGTATAACACTGAAGGTTTTGCACTTATATTGGCTATAGTTTATACGAAGCACCGTGTCTCTCTCCAACAGACCCAATTAGAACTGTACAGTTTTAACACAGAACGTGTGTGATTTGCCAGAAAACTGTTCACACTCGTCACGATTGAAATACTACAGTTTATTGGAGAATATGCTACATATTTTCGCGATTTTCCAGGGTCTCTAACAATGGGACGTTGGCACCACTACCACAAAGGCGCGGAATATATGCAAGTTGTCACTCGAAGAAACATAGTATCACAGTGCCCACAGATGTCGCCGCTACGCAGGCCGGCTTCAGAAAAATAAAATTATGTTTGCCGCTAGAAGTCCCATAAGAAAAAGTAAAATACGTAGTAATTATAATTTATTGGTTCGTGGACATAACCATTGCTCATGTTTTACTGATTAAACTTGTGTTGAAAAAAACATATAAAACACACAACGAACACTCAACTTAGTACAAAGACAAGAGCTGGGAGAAGATTCAGCCATGGCCTTTGTTAAGTAACCATCCCAGCGTTCGCCTGGAGCGATATTGGGAAAACCACGGAAAACCGAAATCAGTATGGCCGGAGCTGGGTATCGAACCCGGGTCCTCCCGAATGAGAGTCCAGTGTATACACCTCGCTCAGTAAACTAGAATCTAGCAAAGTTACCTATCACCTTCGTTCGTAGCCGATAGTTCACAGATAGAGTATTTTTCCTCGCGTATGATTCATAGGCATTCGGTTGATATTTGAGACACAAATATTTGTTCCCCCCTCCTCCTCCGCAATACTTTCTACTTGAATTGCAGACCTGTCAAACAACAAAAGTGTTCCAATTTCGTTGGCTCCACGCTATGTACTAGGTCTGACGTACAATGCCAGATACCCGCGCGAGGCAACAAGCGTTTGGAAATTCCTGCAGTTGTTTTAACATCCTCTTAAGGGGCCCGCCTCGTTGCCATAAAATCACACTGCAGCGTGTTTGAAGAAAACGTTTTGCACCGAAACTAATACACGTGTGTTCACGCCGTTTGTCTACGAAAAGAACACACACTTCAGACGACTACCCTTAAGTACTTTCAAGGTAACACACGTATTAGAAATCCCCTTTTAGGGCACGTCAAAATGGGTTAAAACGGGGTTTTCAGGCTGCTATAGCGGAAAATATACTAGCCGAATACATGTGAAACCACTTAAGGGTAGTGCATTGGACTTTAGTAAAGTGATTTCGTAAATAAAACAATAGGGTCACCACTTAAAGTCTTATAGGAAATTTGTTTTTTCGCGAAGACTACACGCCTTAAGCGTAGAGGCGACGCTCCGTTGTATGGCCCATACGATGTCGCCCTTAGCACCATACCTCACTCGCACAAACAAATGTGCCACGAGGCGGGCCCCTTAAGGGTGTTCCAAGTGAGATGAAATCGTAATTTTTTATTTATATTAAATAGTGTTAGTTTCGTAGACGATACTTGTGCGTGAAATTTCCTCTTACAAAACAATTTTAAGTGGTATAGTTATTTCATAAATATACGTCAAAGTCATAATTTGCATGTTCCGCTGTCATTCAAATAGTGAAAACCAGTTGACTTTTGCAAGTGGAATAATTCACAGTGAAATAACTTGCCATAGGCTACGTAATAAAACATTGAGAAACATCCCGCGAACTATTTTTATATTTAAAAAAATGATTTTTTCCTTCAAATTTTCTCTGTATTTCTGTGATTTAAAAAAAATTCAAAATATGGCATTGTGGGTTTTTAAATGTTTTATTTCATATTTCATGGGATGTAAGTTCACAGTGAATTATTTCATTTAAGTAAGTTGATTGGTTTTCACTATTTGCATGGCAGCGTAACAAGTAAATATTGACTTTGACGCACCATTATGAGAAAACTATGAGAGCTAAAGTTGTTTTGTAACATGAAATTACACTCACAAGTATCGTCTGCAAAACTAACGATAATTCATGAAAATATGCAATTGTGATTTTGTCGCACTTGAACACCCTTAAGAGGAGTCTTCGCCGGTATCGAATTTCCACCTTTGACGCGTGGTAACAGCGTAGCGATAAGAGCCAGTGTCACACGCTTGACGAGAAGTATATCGCCTCTATTCGCAGCGCGCCAAACCGGCGTGCAAGGTTTCCGTTGTAGTATTTTTCCTACGTGACTTTAAGCGGTGACCACAACATTTTATATTTGGATAGTATGAAGTGAAGACCAAACACATGCCTCTCGCTTTGCACTTTACGAATTCAGGTAAAATTTTCGGATTAAATTTATTGGTTTGTAAACTCCCATTGCAACAAACATTTAAAAATCTCAAAAATTTTCGGAGTTACAGCAGTCTAAAAACACTGTTTTTTTTAGACATTTTGAGAGGCCCGAAAATCGTGTTTCTAACAAGCGTGATGAATTTTTGAAAATAGAGAAGCATAGTTTCAAGTGTGTGTTATTTTAGTTGATAAACATAATATGAATAAGTTAAGAGTCCGTGGTAGATAAATAAACGCTGTAACATCAATTGATTTCTATGCTTTTGACGAAGCCAATATTGATACAATTCTCAATGACAATCCTAGATAATGGTATTTGCCAACATTATGAGCAAATATCTATCCAGAATTACTAATTCGTTACTCGTGATCTCTTGCGCCGCATCCGGCGTCAGAGTGTGCGCCTCAGAATTTCGTTACACTGAAAACAATTTTGTTTAAAACGTTGGCTGAAAATATTGTCTAGGATTGCTAATGTTTAATTTTCACAAATTGGCTTTAAGAAACGTACAGTTACACCCTCTTAAGGATGTTCAAGAGAGATAAAATCATAATTTTGTATTTTTATGAAATAGTGTTAGTTTTGTAGACGATACTTGTGGGTACAGTTTCCTCTTACAAAACAATTTTAGCTCTCATAGTTTTCTTAAACGGTGCGACAAAGTCAAAATGTGTTAGTTTCGCTGCCATGCAAATAGTGAAAACCAACTGACCTACTTAAACAAAATAATTCACTGTAAACTAACATCCCATGAGCTATGTAATAAAACATTATAATACCCACAACGTAATATTTATAATTTAAAAAAAAAAAATCGCAAAAGTACAGGGAAAAAGTTGAAAATTCAGCAATTTTTTTAAATAAAAAAATTGTTCATGGGATTTTTAAAAAATGTTTTATTACGTAGTCCGTGGCATGTTATTTGACCGTGAATTATTTCACTTACGTAAGTCAATTGGTTTTCACTATTTGCATGGCAGCAGAACATGCAAATTTTTACTTTGACGCTCCGTTATGAGAAAACTATGCGAGTTAAAATTATTTCGTAAGGGGAAACAGTACTCACAAGTATCGTCTACAAAACGAACACTATTTCATATAAATATAAAATTAATGATTTTATCGCACTTGAACAACTTTAAGCGGCTTCGCGACAAAAAATAATACGCGTGATACGCTGCAACGCCGTCCTTGCGCCAGTCGATGGATTCTCTTAAGAACGATTACCAACGTGGGCGTACTGGGTGGTGTCAGCTGAACACCCCCTCCCCGCACATTCTAACCCCACCGCTAACCAGGAGACACGTCGCCAGTGAAGACACTGAGGTCACGCCCGCCGCGAGTGGTACGCGACAAGGACGGTGTTTCGTCACGTGACGTCCTTGCCTGCTCTGTCAGCTGGCATCTGTCACCCGGCCCGCCTCGTCACCAAAACACAGACCCAACCTTTGCCGTTAGCCCGATCGCGTTACCGCTGCTGTTGTGCAGGTTACACACGTAGCCCGCGCCCTTGCGACCTTTGTTGTCGTGCCGGGGCACTCGGCCGTGTTTTGTTGGCGAAACACGCGCCGACTAGTTTGCTTTAATTTCCCCATCCTATTGCAGCAAGTTGCCTAAATAACCAGCGTGAGCGAGGTCGCTATTTACAACGTCGTACACACGCCTAGCATAGCTGAGTTCCGAAAAAGGAACATTGAGTCTTACCGAAATAAATATTTAATAAAGAAAATAACAACACTTAGAACCATGAGTGATTTTTAGTGAAAATAATTCTGCATCACTTTGTTTCAATGCCTTATGTGTATATCTACAACTCTGCTTCATGGTTATTGATAGAGACATGCAAATTTCGCGTTATCATTTCATAGCAGACTAAACTTCACTTTCATGTACGTAACAAATCATAATCTACGATTGAATTGGCCACGAAATTTTATGTGTTGTCATTTACGTGTGTTATGTCTTGACAGAGATTGGCCTCTCTACCATATAAGCATTCTCAACGGCAAGTTACGTCAATATCGGCCAGCGGGAGATGTCGAATGAGCTTATAGTCACTTGGAGTCTAGTCATCTGTCAGAAAATAACGTGAATTTTGCATGTCTCTAGTTATTGACTAGGGACAGGAATCGTGAATTTAATGACACGCCAGCCAGAATCCGTTGTACTATGCATACTCGAGTTCGTTCTATTCGTTCATTGTCAGCTGTTACACCGAGTAGCAGTTTATGGACAAATTGTCGGGGCTTGAGTACGCATAGGATATTTGATTATAACAAACGGGTCATTGAAATTGCGATAAGTTCCTGTCTCTATTATTGACACACCGTATTTGAGCAGAGGCGTCGCTCATTTGACGGCACCAATCATAACACGCTTACTGCGACACCACACGTCTGCGAACCCCAAGAGAGTTAAAAACGTCCAACCAATGACCGCGGAGCAGATTTATAGGTGTGCACGCAAAGCATAGAAAGAAATGGTGCACAAATATTTTCCCGAAATCCAGGGCAGCTTAACTATTACTAAGGACCCTTGTTTTTTGCGAAAAGAATTTTGCCTCACTTTGCTTCCGTGCCTTACGTGTACATCTGCAGTTCTGCTTCGTGGTCAGCGATTGGATATTTAAATGTCACGAGTCTTGAGATTCTATCGGCAAATCACAGACGTGTGGTGTTGCGGGGAAGTTTTTGTAATTGGCTCAGTGAAATGAGATACGGCAAACACGCTGCCAATAACCATGAAGCGGAATTGCAAATGTGCACGTAAGGCACTGAAACTAACTGGGGCGAAATTCTTTTCGCGAAAAAACAGGGTCCCTAACAATTAGTGTCAATTATTTTCCATATTGTTGAATACCATTTTTTTCTCTCTCCGGTTTGTGTCTGTTGATGCCTGGTTATGTGGGTAATTTTTTTCCTTTGATATGTAATGTATGCCTTCTAAGGTTTTTACATCGTAGTTTACATAGACAAGGAAAAATTTAATTATATTTTTAGAATGATTTTAACGTGCCGTTGTTTTTAAACTAAAAAAAAAAATCTTGTTTACAAGAAGCTATCTTGTTGTGGACGCACGCTTGGCTGAGAAAAATTTCTTATTATTGTTTACAGTCTGTGGTTCTTGCCAGGATGTTGCAATGCACGTGTGTCAGCGTCTGTTGCATCACGCATGGTTGCAACGACGCGGGAAAAGGTAGGTTAGTAATTACGTAGGGTTTTGCATCTCATTTACAGCGAGGTCGTTAGTGACTGTATCATTTATACTGAGAATTAACAACTAGTATGACAGAGGCTGTGCTTGACTTATATATAGGGAGACGTAATTTTTTATATTTGTACGAAACACTGTGGTAAATAGTGTGAATTTTGTGATATGTGTAGTAGGCCTATCAATATTTAAAAAAAAAGTGTCAGTTCCCGGTAATAAAATAATATTTGAATAAATATCACGTAAGAGCTTGTCAAAGTAGCAATTTCATCGCTTTTTTGTTTTCGTACAAAGTAAAAACTATATTAATCACAGAACTGACGTAACTTAACGTGAAAAATAAAACACTGTAACCGACTTCAACATACTTTTCAGAAATCGTTCCAGGCAATTGTTCTGAATTATTGAACATGGGCGAATCCTTCTCAGTGTCCTGTCTGTCAAAACCAATCATTCCTTCTCTAATGACCATATTATTGCTGTGACAGTAAGCCCATCTATCAACGTAGTAAGGATTAAAGTGGGCCATCACAAGTCATTTTGGAATTATTGGTTTTTCGTTTATTTTAGTGTAGCGCTCTGTTAAGACACACAAAATTGCGATAATCCCACAAATTCATGATATCTTAAAAATATTGTCACGTAATTAGTCAAATAATATTTTGAAGCCACATCAGAGTCATCATGCAATGGTGACATAAGCTGAAGGCTTTTACGTAACGTCAAATCGTTATACTAACTTAATATTTATTTTAAGACAGTACTAATAATTTTAATTTTTGTAAACGAAAAATTTAGCCCGACGAGTGAGCCCCACTTTTATCGTCTCGTCCTCAGCGAGCTCATGAACGGAATCAATGGCTCAGACAGAGAAGGAAACTACCATGTCATGTATTAAGAACGATTTCTGGAAACCATGGAAAACCAAAATCTTAATGGCCGGACATGGAATCGCTAATGAATCGTGAGAGATTTCTCTACGGTAAAATATAAATAACTCAAAATTTCAGTGCTGTTGGCTACAGTATGAACGTTCTGTGCTGCAATTAAACAGTTGCATCAGCGTAGGTACTGCGTTATTCTGGTAAACTGGTTTACAGTGGGAAAAGCTGACTGTAAGGTATAGGCTTCAATATAACATGTCCATATTTGAAGTCATTCGTCCGTTGTTGGCGTGTCCCCATCTGACTGGGCCAATGATAACCCTAGAGGCCTAGAGCACCGCTACTTAATGTTTGTGATTCGTCTTTGAACACCTACATAACCATCATCGAATCATACAAGGTGCAGTTGGCTACACTATTTTACAAAATACAATTGCTCGAACACTTCTTGAAATTTTCTATAATCTCTGTCAAACGTAGAAGAAATGTGAGTGCATTTGGACTGTGGTTTGTCCTCCTTCCGAGCGAGTCCTGTCATTTTGATTACGGTTTTCCAAGGTTCTCCGAAACCCTTCAATGACAGTACTGGGATGGTTCTCTAATACAGGTCCTGTCTGACAGATCCCCAATTTCCATGCCTCATTCGAAGTGTATCTCTATACTTAGAGCAACGAACTTTTCGCGAAAATAATTTAGTCCCAGTTTGTTTCTGTGCCTTACGTGATGGCTCCAGTTCTGCTTCAAAGTCTGTGATTGGATGTTTTAACTCTCAAATGGCTTGTGGTTATATCCGCGAATCACCGACGTCAGGTATTGCAATAACCGTACTGTGATTGTCACATTCAAATGAGAGACGTTACTTCACTAAGACACGCTGCCATAACCATGAAGCAGAGCTTCAGATCTGCACGTAAGGCACATGAAACAAACTGGAGCAAAACTATTTTTGTGAAAAGTTCTTGGCCATACTTGGGCTGATCGGGGCACGTAAATTGTTCAAATAAATAAAAATATAACGTAAATCCGCGACATCGATGTAGTGCCACACTGAAAAAAAAAATCTTAATGGTCACTACAAAGTATTTTCTCATTATGGACCTTACCAAATTTACAAGGTGACCACAAAAAGAAGTTTACTGCCCACAGTAAAATTTTTCAGTGACTAGAAAAAAAATCTCTGTAACAAAAAAAATGGTGAGGTCCATATTGACAAAAAATTTTGTGGCCAGCAGAAAACCGTTTTTTCTGTGCACTGTGCATCATTTCACTTACCTATGTCAGTCAGTTTATGTTCACGTCAGTGCCGATCGATGGGTTGTTACCAGGCAAGGGTGCTGTTGTTGAGAACTCTACCCGGGGTTACGTGCTAAAGCCACTGACACACTGGTCTGTAAGTGCCGCTTATTAGTGAATTGTCACAAGTAGTCTTTTCGCCAGTAGCAGTGGCGGCTCGAGGGTTATTGACAGGGAGGGTACAAGTTGCTGAGAACTGTACAGTCATGTGAACACGCCGCCGTGTACCAATGAACATGAAATATGCACTGGCTACTTATTGTGTTGTGGCCAGTCAGTAATAAGCGGCACCTACATACCAGCGTGTCAGTGACTGTAATGTCAACTAGTGCACAACCCTGTAGGCCTACAGTTCTCTGCAACTTGTGGCCTCCCAGGCAACAACGTACGAGCCGCCATTGGTCAGTAGATCGTTCATGATCATCAGGGTATGAAGCGTGCATAAGGAGTGTACAGTTAGGAAAAAAACAGTCCTACATTGAAACAATCCACAGGCTGCCGCTGGTCCACGTGTAGGCATATGAAGGAGGGAGGGTTGGTGACGTTCCCGCGTCTCCACCAAGTTCAATGACGGGTGTCGCAAAGACGCGTGCGAGGCCGCGCCTGGTCGGAACTGCGCCGTCCAAGGATCGGCAGCTCTATTTGGTCGGCCGCCAGTCAGGTGTCGGTGTGACGCAAGGGACGGAGTTTCGCCTCATGCCGTAGACGCGACGAGGGTCCGGCCGCGAGGGGTGACACACTTTGGCAGAGTACTCACTGATTCTGGGAATCTTCGTCGGACGGGAAATACAATTCCGACGAGATAGAGAATAAAAACATAACGAGTGGAAGAGATGGAAGAACTACCATGGAGTGCGGAAGATCCGTAAGACACGGCACTCCTGGGTTAGGTGGTCGTTCTTTTTTGGAAAACGTGTTCTTAGAAGTGGGGCAAGGGTAAACGGCAAATACCGTACTACAACAGCACCAATAATATAACCAGTAATAGTATATTCAGCAAAAATATAATAATACTCTATTTTGTGCGGTGAACAATGCATTACGGGACGATTTGAATTTGTTTATTAACCATTTTGGTTAGGTTCAAGTAAAATTAGACTGCATCGCTAATGTTAAAATTCCCGTGCCAAATTTAAATTAATTAAAATTATGTTGACGTACAGTGGGTACGGAACTATCTTTTGGTAGGTAGGTAAGTGGGGTTTACGTCTGAACAGCGTATCACTTGACACATTGACAGAGACAGAGAAGAATCGGCCATAGCCTTCGTTCAAGAGCAGTGGAGTGATTTTGGGAACACATGGGAGACCGAAATTAGGATGAGTGGTGCCGAGAATCGAACCCAGGTCCTTCAGAATATGAGTCCAGCGTGTTACCGTCGCGACACTTTGACTGCTGGTACGACCTCGATAAAGGATGCCAAGATGATGCGAGTATCCCTGAGGTTCAGTACAGCGCATACTCAGGAACATCCATTTACACGAAATATGTTTGCTCAAGCTATATTTTATTAACTTACGTGAACATCCTCAGATATCCTTTGCCTATCGGCCCCGAGACTTTGTGGGGGAACGTTCCTCACTCGAGTACGCCAATCAGAAAGTGGTTACCTCGACACTAAATATCTATGATTCACTGGTGGAACCCAAAGTCGCTTAAGAGTTGTTCCAATCACCGAAGTGCACATAAGTTACGGCGTAGTGCATACACTAAAATTGAACGCATAGAAACAAGCCACGTTTTTATAAGGTCGATACAGAAATGTTACAACATGGATTTCGCCAACTTTATTAGAGAACGTTCAGCTGTGAGTGACAAATTACTGATGAAATATTTATGGTACAGAAATGTCCTACGTTGAATTTCTACGCATAAGATACTCCTAAGAAATGAACGTCCGAAAAGTTCGTTTAAATTATTAGGATTTGTCGTTTATGTATTTCGTATCATACCCATGTGTATGTACATAGCATTTGACCATTTAAGACAAAATTTTAATTGAAGGATCAGTGAAGTAAAAAATTTAATCGAAATGAACTAATATTAAATATAAGTTTTTCAACCATACGAAATTATTACACGTAAAATTCCTTTAAAGGATAAGACTACAGCCACGTGAGAAACTTTACAACAAGCCTATATATATATATATATATATATAAATAATTATTTTACTTTGCCGGAGAAATTGTGAAGAAAATTAGAAAAAAATATTTTTTGTTTGAAGTCGTTCTCTTTATAATGCGTCCATTTAGATTTGTGCAATCATTGTTTCTTCATTTTAATTTCGTAGGTGAAGTTTGGTAGGAAGACAATGAAATTCTTTTGCATTAAAACAATCTGTAAATAACGACAACTGTCTTCATTTATGGAAATTTAAAAAAATGCAAAGGGTCTGTGTTGTGTGTTTTTAAATCACATATCATATGGCCCATAATAACCAGTTTGAGTGTTCATTCGAGTAAGTTAGTTGGTTTTTGTTACTTGTATGTTCCTGTAACTTGTAAATTTTTACTTGGACATGCCGATATGGGAAGACTGTGAGAGCTAAAAGATTTCCACAAGTGGAAAATAACGTCGTAAGTAACATCTGTAAAACTAAAACTGTGCAAATATAAAATTATGCAGTTTTGTCAGGTGAACATCCTTAAGGTGGCTGCCTGCCCAGGCCGCCGAACGGCGTGCAGAACTTCAGCATTTTCAAGTTCATCCGAAAACTGCTTAGCGTTCGTACGTAATGTCTGTTAAGGAATGCAGTTCAAAGAAACTTTACATATGTGCATAACTATTTCAGCTCCTCTATTTATTGTTAGAGTTTATTTTCACGCTGCCAAAACGGCGATGGTAGGTGTTTTTGTGACATTTTTTAGGGATGAAAAATTCGGGCATGTACTATTTTAAAATATATAAACATATATAATACGCATTTATCTATAACATTACGTCTTCAAATTATAGGGTCACTGTTGCATGTCTCATAACCGCAAGTTGTCGGCGAGCAGACTTGACACCAGTTCATTGTCTTGTGCCTAAAGTCTAGAGTAAGTGGTGATGCGTGTGCTGTGTCATCCTTACCGATTACGCTCTTCTTGGCTTCGAACGATCAAAATATTTTATTTATTTATTTATTTACGTCTTCAGAGGCGCAGTTAAGGCAGAGTCGCCTTTCCTTACACTAGACTCATAACCAAAAGAATTTCCCAGTGCAGAAATGCCATACATAAATATCACATATATACAAGTACTAGAATATAACTTAACACTATACAAAAAAAAATTATACAAAAATAAATCATTTCACCCAGGCGGACACCTTAAGAGGGCGTGGTACATAATTCAACGCTAAAAGGATTTATCTATAACTGTAGGTTTCTTGACGCCAATTTGCGAAAGTTAAACAGTGGCAATCCTAGACAATAGTTTAGCCAACGTTTTCAACATAATTGTTTCCAGTGTTACGAACTTCTGAGGCACATTTTCTGACGCCGGAACCTCGTGCATTTAACTGCGGCGCAAGAGATCACGCATAACGAATGAGTAATTCTGGATAAATATTTACTCATAAAGTTGGCAAATAACATTATCTAGGATTGTCATTGAGTATTTTATCCATATTGGTTTTAAAAAAACCGTAGAAATCAATTGATGTCTTCAGCGTTTATTTATATACCACCCACTCTACATATTTGTTATTACCTCGCAGCAAGCGTAATTGCAAAATGCCAGTCGGCGTGTGCAATAAACTACACGTGAGCAAACGATGTTTCTCCAAGAAGGTTGCTTTCAGAAGTAGTCAGACTTTGAGCAACTGCAGACGTCAATGTTTACGACAGGCGCCGCCCAAACCGGCCCGAGCTTGCGCGGTGTGTAGTAAGACGCGGGATTGGACATGCGATGAAAACAAGCGAAGAATGTCACACCCGAGATGAGTCCTGTTGATGTGTCACGAGGTCGGGCTGTGTCCGCCAAGGACGTGTTCTGCATACCTCTGCAGTGTGAGACCAAGGCTGTTCCGTTCCTCCGCCAGGCGGGTTGGGGGTTCATACCACGTCATCCTGGTTCCGGATAATATTGCACACTGACAGAAAGTCCCTTACCTCGGGTAAATCCTCAAATAATTATTCGCATGTGCTTTTTTTTCTCGGAATCTGATACGTGTAACTTGAAGGTAATATTTACAGGAATTGGAGAAAATATTTTCCAAGGTGCTTCTAAATTAACATTTTAAACTTTTCATCACGTACACAGTGCTTTATAAGTCACGAAGTAGGATAATTTACAATACAAAAAAGTTAGATCAAATAGGATGAAATTAATAGTAGAGCGAAAATGATCCCCCTTATTTTGAGTGAGAGAGAGAGAGAGATTTTGGTCAGCGCTTAACATCGAGGTCTTTAGTGCTGATGAGGAGTGACATGATGTAAGTATGGAGCAGCGCCGGAATGAATGGGCGGAGGAAACGCGAGATCCCCGAGAAAACCCACCGACCAGCGACATCGTCCGGCACGATTCCCACATGCGAAAATCCGGGAACCGACCTCGCTGGGACTCGAACCCGAATCGCCTTGGCGGGAGGCGAGAGGTCTGGCCCCATATTTTGAGTAACCTATACGTAGGAAACCTGATTTTTGCGAAAATATTTTTGCACTACATGTTTCAATTCCTTATGTGCTTCGCGGTAGAAGCGTCAGTTATTTGACTGTACCAATCAGAACAAGGATATTGCGACACAACACGTCTGTGATTAGCAGATAGAACCCCAAGTCGCTGAAAGTTAATAAAAGTGGTACAAAAATCTTATCGGAAAAATCTGGAGTCTGTCTACAGGTGAATTGTTTGATCACAGTTCTTATGGTTTTCTTTGCATCCTAGTAGCAGATGGGGAAATGTGGCACAATCCTTATTTGCCGAGTTTGCATAGATACATTTCTTCTAAGTGCAGCAGCCAGTAAACGGCAGATATAGTCTATCTCATGTAAGAATTACATATTTTGACGGTTCACTTGAGAAGTGTGTCTGTAAACAGGATTGAGGAGACCGTGTTTTTACAGGAAGCCAGGTACGTTTAAAACTCTAAACAATGTGGAACTGCCAGGTATAATTCTCAGAAGAGAAAATTCAAAACAGGGAAAAGTTACACGAGACAGACTAGTAGTTGCGAATATACAGTTGATAGTAGTTTATAGTACGGGACCCGATTAATTAATTAAATAAATATCTGGGTGTGGGTTGGTCACATGTACCTTGCAAAGAAATATATATTTTAGTAAAATATGTTAATTTTGCTTTAAACTACAGATAAAGTTTAGTGAAGTTATTATTTCCGAAATGATTTTGTCTAGGACAAATCTAATACTCCATTGCTATTCATTTCAAATTAGCTTTGAGAATGCTTTCATAGCAAGTGTGCAGTTTTAATGCTGTTTTAGAGTGAACTTTTAAATTAGAAACTTTTAGCGTAGTTAATGATTTATCATAGAATATGATATTATGACTTGAAACAAAAGCATAACTTTGTTAAATATTTGAATTATTTCTATAGTATATGTTAGTAAACGACCAAACCTAAACACAACTAGCATGTTATGTTACAGCGTAATTATTTATGTCGTTAGATTAGTGTTATAAAATTTTTTATGAAATTATTATATATAGTTATTCTGTATTTCAAATATAACTTTACGGATACACTTTTTGGTTAAAGTAGATATGAGTTAACTAGACAAGAGGCAAGAGTTGTATTTATCATTAATCGCTACGTGCCACACCAGCGACTTCAAAAAATTATTAAGCTGAATTTCGAAACCGTGTTAAAATTGGTTTGTTTGAAATTTTTATAAATTAAAATTTTACATTATTATATACTATTTAAAAGTGTTTTGCGCAAACCGCGTGTCGATCAGGTGGTAAAACACACATCAACTGGCTGCTCTTGGTTGGAATGTGTGTGTATATGCACATATGTATATGTACGGATACATATATATTTATACGTGCGTGTGCTAGAGCAAATTGCTGTCTCACATGGAATGTCTATTCAGGTAGGTGAGAGGGCTTTACGTCTCGTCAACAGCGAGGTCATTAGAGATGGTGACACAACTCGGTATAATGACAGGAGCTGGGAGAGGAGTCGGCCATGGCCTTTGTAAATGGACCATCCCAGCATCCACCTGGAGCGATTTCGGGAAACCATGGGAAACCGAAATCAGGATGGCCGGTGACTGGGATCGAAGCCAGGTCCTACCGAATGCGAGTCAGACGTGTACGTCTATTCAGTATTGTCGCAATAATCTCTGGCCCATACGCTTCCACCAGTGCAGAACTTATTTGAGCATTATATTTATGTGAAAATGTGTAGAATGTAACTTTTCAAAGGATAGTGTGTACATGTCACTAACAAATTATCATTCGTAAGTGATAAAGATATATACATCGTCGGTATACTGCCAGAAGTGATTTAGTCATAAATGTTATTTTCTGTAAAAACACTATTAAATTGTAGATATTGACAAAAATGTGGTAAGTTACTATATTGTGGCACAACAGTACGAAACAACGAATAGACTTTAAACTTTGACAATTGTTCGTGAACAACATATACATATTCCTAGCATTTTTATCTCATTTTGAGCTGGTCACTTTTGGCAGTAAACCGACGATGTATATAAATACATAATATATATAGTATATTATATATATACATATATATATATATAATGTCTCGAAAAAAGAAATTTTTTTTCTAGAAGTGTCTAAACTAGAACAAGACATTTTCCAAAGTTCTGACGACCTAGAAGCGGTAACGATCGCTGTTGGATAGCCTTCCCGAAATGTATTGTGTAGGTGTTGCCCAGTTACACAATCTGGATGTTTTATTGTTCTGTCCTTTTTCTTTATTTGTGAATCGTGGATCAGTGGCCAGCTGTCACGGTCAAAGCGAGAATGAGAACGGTCGGACAGTACGCATGCTCGCGCGGGCCTTGGCCGGGTCAAAAGGTCATCCATGCAACACCTACGTCGATCGTGATCTTCGCTCGTCTCTGCATTCCCCCGCAGTCACGCCTCGAGAACGTCCCGGCGACGCGCGGTTATATCTCGCAGCATCATCTGCTGGACCAGTGGCGAAACACGCCCGCGCAGCTGGACCTCAACAACATGATGCCACCGCGAACTTATGTTTCTGGCCCTAGTACGTAAAAATACTTTTATTAACCCGTTTTGTATTTTTTAAATATAATTTACAGTTTTTTTAAATACCTTTAATTGCCAGTATACATGTGTACCTCGAAGAAAGCTGGCACTAAAAGGGTTAACGCCGTACTGAGGTTAACTTACATATTTGTGATTGATTTTGTACCACCCGATTAATTTAATTTCACCTGGAAATTCCAAGGTATATCAAATAGTGTTAATAATTACAGTAGACGTTACAGTACTTTTGAACGAGTCTCGCTATGGGCGCAAGTTAGAAACTATGGATTTATTTTGGACATACGCAAGCAGAGGGTGTGTCACTGAAAACCAGAGGATACACACAAACAAACAGACAAGTTGCCATTTGCAAACAAAGTCCTTTTGTTGTTTGTTTATTTGTCTGTTTGTGTGTATCCTCTGGTTTTCTATGACACACCCTTTGCTTCAATTACGTATGTCCAAAATACTTGTTTAGTTTCATTACAGTGTATGTTTAGTAACAAAAAAAAATATGTGGAGTATAGTTGTCCCGAAACTAAGCAATGTAACCTTCTTTACGGTTTCCGACAAAACATACGAAACGTATTTAGTAATGATTTTACGATATCATCAAATTTTAATTTCGTATTGTACGATGGTATTATGTGTGCCCTCTAACAACCATGCTTCTTGTGTTTTCTCCTTGCTTTGTTGTATCCGTACCATAATTGTGGTACCGAGAACCAAGTTGTTGTACATCCTCGCACACCAACTGAATACAGAGTATTAGAATTGTAACAATACCTTGTTAAATGATACTACTACTAGTAAATATACCTAGTTGTTTACTAGATCATGCGACAGTCTGGCCAAGCTACGATTCTATGGGGCGAGGAATCAATGTACTCTCGATCAACACGTTTACGTTCAGCCAAAGGAACAGTCTACTAGGAAATCGAATTTGTGATTCGGTGGCGTAAAGTATTTTTGAGGTTCCAATAATATAACTCTGAAAATCTTCATTCATATATAACTTGCCAAGATTACTGCCCAAGTCCTCCTTTTATTCTTATTTAGAGGGTTTATTTACGTTCTCCGGTTTTATGACGTTACGCTTAGCAAGGGACGGATAAAAACAATCTAGACCTAGGTAAAGACACAAACATTCATGCCCGTGCTTGGATTCGAACCCAGGACCTCTCGCACCGTAAGCCGGCATGCTACCGATCACGCCACGGAGGCCTTCTTCAGCTTATTGTCGCAGATGATTTCGCTCATTACTATGTCGCTATGTCGACTTGCAATAGAAATATGGGAAATGATGGGTAAGAAACATTAAGGCTTTCGGTATATCGAATAAATATTTCCTAAGCAACATCGGAAGCTTACAATCCTTACACGATATAGGGCATTTCCCATACTTCAGGTTGCAAGTAGAGAAAATGTTTAGTGCAGTCACTATACAAGTCTGATAACATCAGTACACATTTGACTATTTACTTAACATTTATAGGACTGCTAGTATTGATGTAATGTGAAAGAACTTTAGTACACCTATTTTTAATACTCATATACTGTACGTCAGCGTTGCTTCTTTACAGATACATTTTTACAATGGATTTACCAATGTGCGGCGGGTATTAGGAAAACCACGAAGAGGCGGAATGAATCATCCTACTACCGATCATCCTCTTAGATTTCCAGCTCTCCTTTGGGCTTAACGGACCCATTATGTGAGGAGTTTTATTACGTCATTTGCGATTATCCTGCTATCCACACACACTGCACTCTTAATACGCGCACTTGGCTCTCAACGCGTGTAAATCACGCAAACAGCGATACTATTAACACCAAGGAGGTGCATTTGACTTGCAAAAGTAACCCAATGCTCAAGGAATACCTGTAATTAGTTTATTTCCCTTGCCTCTCATGTGCACACTATTATATATTTACTAGGCATTCTGTCTGTGTCGTTATAAAACATGTCTTTATAAGTTTAATTATCTGTGAGTTACTAACTGCTTGAGCCTTTACATGACGCTTTCTACACGTTACATGCATGAGAGAGAGTGAGAAGGGGAAGAGAAGGAGAGTGAACGAGTGAGAGAAGAAAAGAAAACCAAAGAGATAAAAAGAGAAAGATGGAATAAAAAATAAATAGCATATAGGGAAGTTACCAGAAGGCATGGCATCACAATCCTGACTTGAAAGACTTCTAAACTGGAAGCCCATAGGTCGCGGATGACATGAAATGAGACCCTACGATAGAGAAGCGATGGAATGCGAAGGGTGGGAGAAACGGGAGTACCCCTAGGAGACTTGCTTGCCAATGACAACGTCCGCCACGCAACAAACGTGCGTAAAAATCGGGGTCTGACCTCGTCGGAATCGAACCCGGATTGCCTTGGTGTGAGGCGAGTTTTCCAGCCTGTGCGTCAGACGAGGAACTGTAGCACGTTTCTGCGACGGCGAACTGCTATCCGCGAAGAACATTGAATCGCGCAGGTAAGACTACTATTGACGGGGACCTCCGAGCCACCTATTCCGCCAAGTGGCGCAGTGTGCGCGGTCCATCATCGAGTCCGGCTTCGTCATCAAACGAGCTTTGCGTGTGGTTTCCGGAATTGCTTCCAGTGGCGTGGACAGGATCTGTCCTCTGTATCTGTCCGAAGACTAAACAGAAGATACCACGGAGCCCGGAAATATCGCGTGTTCAACGACCTACTGGCTGGATTCCACAGTCCTGTGTACATTCTGTCCTCAGCTACATGTTTATTGTCTGCTGCTATAGCGAGTGTCCAGTTGTATGTGTGACAAGGTAGCGCGGGAGACAGTAAGTGTTTTCTTACTGGTCTTCTATTGGTCCACAGTCCTCAAGGAAGAGTTTTTGTAACAGTGGTCCAACAGCAAAAATAATTAACCTTTGCAGGAACTTGAAAACTAACGTCTGTACAAATTAATTAGCGGGATTTCCGGATCTGTAACCATTACTTATCTTGATGTTGAGTTCGCCCAAACTCAGCATAATTTGTTGCTGACGGAAACAGTTGAATGCTACCGATAGAAAGAGAAAAGTTCTTTCCAGTCGCCTTGGGAGGGTGTAGTTACTCCCTCGCCAGTTAAGAGGGCGTGGTACATAATTCTACGCTAAAAGCATTAATCTATAACTGTTGGTATCTTGAAGCCAATTTGCGAAAATTAATCAATAACAATCCTGGACAATAGTTTTAGCCAACGTTTTGAACAAAATTGTTTCCAGTTTTACGAATTTCTGTGGCACAATCTCTGACGCCGGAACCTCGTGCATTTAACTGCGGCGCAAGAGGTCATGCGTAACGAATTAGTAATTTTGGGTAAATTTTTACCCTTAAAGTTGGCAAATACCATTATCTAGGATTGTCATTGAGTATTTTATCCATATCGGCTTCAAAGAAGCGTAGAGTTGAATTGATGTTTTCAGTGTTTATTTATCTACCACGCATTCTTAACAGTTCAAAGTGGGTTAGCGACCAAGGGCCACCAATCGTCGCCGGACACGCGAGGTTGTGCACGTAGAGAGACGCGGCCGTAACCCGACATGAACAACGCGTGACCGCTGCAAATCCTCGCCGGTGGCGGGTGAAGAACGTACCCCCGGCAGTGGACCTTGGATGTGGAGGCGATACAGCGGCTCGTGACCGCGTGGCGACCCCCGCGCCAGCCCCTCGACGGGAACGGGGGCGAGCCGTCGTGCGTGACCGTCCCCGTCGCGGGCTAGGTCCGCCCCAGTCCCGGCTGGTTGCAGATCCTGTGCGCGGCAGCTCCGAGTTAACTTCTCCCGTGCCGTTCCCAAGCAGGAGACGCGGTGGTGAAGTGGCTAGAGGTCCAACTCGTCCCGCGGCAAGGTTCACCACGTTCCATTCCCGGTGGGTCGTTCCCGAGTTTCGCGAGTAGGGAACAAGCAGGACTTGTCAGTTGGTGGACGGGTTTTCTCGGGGTTGTCCCGTTTCCTTCACCCTTGCAACGTATTGCTCTTCCTTAAGCCCTATACACAATTGAAAACTTTAGCATTTGACTTAACTATAGCTTTCAGTACATGGCTTCTTATGTAATTGTACACAATGGCGTCGCCAAAGCTAAAGTCAAGCAGCCTTGATTTACGTTTCCGATAAACTGAAACCTAAAGTCAAAGTCAGGATGGCCGTTCGCAAAGAACCAGCTTATTATGTATGCCAGAAAGAAAAATGTTTATTTCTGAGTACAGTGTTGTTCTCCAGTACTGGGATTTCATGAAAAAGTAACAGGTTTTTCTTAAATGTACTCGAAAAAAACTTGTAAGTTGCATTGGTGAAATATTCGTAAATAAACTTTAAGTTGCGTCGATATGTGGCGTTGATTTTGTTCTGAGACACATAATAAATAAAAAAATATTAATAATTGGGTTTATTACTATACAATATCTACGTGATACGCTTTTACGGTAAATGTATTATGATTTATATCACAATGTTTCCGTTTCAGAAACATTTCCAATCGTTTTTCAACTGTGGTTACTTTTACTTCACATTTGTATTATGTAATGACGAAATACATAAAGTATCTGAAACGTAAAGTCAAATGCTAAAGTATTCAATTGTGTATAGGCCTTTACTCATCTCGTATCACCCTCACCAGCTTTCAAGACCTAGATGTCTCTGAGTTACGGAAGCAGACATGCGATAAGAGCTAGTCTGGCTAGTGCTTCAACAACCGTGTCGCCTTTAAGGGTGTTCACGTGGCAAAAATTCAAAATTTTACATTTGCTTGGCATAGTGTTCGTTTTATAGAAGTTTGGTGTACCTACATTTTCCACTTGTAGAAACTTTTTAGCTCTCATAGTTTTCCCATGGCGGCATGTCAAAGTCAGAATTTGCAAGTTACAGGAACATAGGTTTAACAATAACCAAGTGACTTGCTCGAATTATATAATTTACACTGAAATGAGATATTGTAGGCCATACGCTAAACTATTTAAAAACACACAACAACGTCATTTTGTCTTTGTTTTTAAATTGCCGTAAATGAGGTACATTTTCGTCATTTTCGGACTTTTTAAAAAGGACAAAGGAATTCCATTCGGTGTTTTTAAATATTTTAGCATGTTGCCCATTATATATAATTTTAGTGTAAATTATTTCATTCGAGCATGTCACTTGGTTATTGTTATAACCTACCTATGTTCCTGTAACTTGCAAATTCTGACTATGACGTGCCGCCATGGGAAAGCTATGAGAGCTAAAAAATTTCTAGATGTGGAAAATGTGGTCAAAAGTAACGTCTATAAAACTAACTCTATGCCAAGCAAATATAAAATTTTGAATTTTTTTTCTACGTGAACGCCGCGCGGGGCACGAAAACAGAGCGGCAATTTTCTTAATGACGGTTAGCTGTGTTCGTATCAAATTATTCAACTTTCATGTTCAGTCAGCAGATAGTTTAGACCACTTCCTCCCTTCGCTTCGTGGTCACCGCGCCAACACATCGTACTATCCATTCTACAAACGTTAGACTGGCGCGTGTGGTGTATTTCTGTCGTTGGCATTCTCTTGTGGGACTTTAAGCGGTGGAAAATTCGTAGCTACGTCCAGCGTGTGCTTCTATTTTTTCCTTTTTACAATTCAGGTTGGTATTTTTTTTACGTGACAGCAGTCTATGGAAAACCCGTTTTTGGACATTTTGAGGGGTCTCGAAATTATGTTTCTAAGCATAATATCTAAAGAAACAAAAACAAAAAAGCATAGTTTTAAAAGGGTTTTCTTTTCGTAGATAGAGATATCGAACCCACGATTAGTAGTATCCTTTGAAAAATACTTCTAATACGTTGCAACGTAGTTCATGCATAGGACTCTTTAAGGATGGTTACGTGGCAAAAATTCATAATTCTATGTTTTGAATTTGCAAGTTACGGGAATATAGGTATAACAAAAACCAAGCTGCTTTCTTGAATGAAATAATTTGCACTGAAATTAGACAATATAGGCAATGTGCTAAAATATTTAAAAACACAAAACAAAGTCTTTTTTTTTTTTTTTTAAATTTCCATAAATGAAGTAAACTGTAGTCTAATGATTTTCAGATTTAAAAAAAAAAAAGTATAAAGGAATTTCATTGTGTGTTTTTAAATCTTTTAGAATTTGTCCACCATATCTCATTTGAGTGTAAATTATTTCATTCGAGTAAGTCACTTCGCTTTTGTTATACCTATGTTTCCGTAACTTACAAATTTTGACATTGTCATATCGCTATGTGAACACTGTGAAAGAAAAAAATATATAAGTGGACTATGTAGTCACAAGTAATATCTATAAAATAAACACTATGCCGTGCAAATATAAAATTATGCATTCTTGCTATGTGAACACTGTTAAGGTGGCTACCTATGTGGACGTAAATTCCGCATTAGTAGCCAAGAAGTGCGGAGAGCTAAGGGCGTGACAACATGCGCAACGCGCTTCTTCCTGGCCTCTAGGAGCAAGTCACTGAACTGGTATAGAGTATTCTCGCCGATAACTCGCTTCTATGTGTCATTCAGTGGCGACCATGTCATTTTATGACGTAATATTTTAAATAAAGGTGTGTTGTACCCGCCTATTCCTTTCTAAATATTCTGAACGAAGATTATCATCCCCTGGAAGGAACGAAAAAACACATTTTATTCGGCCACGAGAAAATACGCTTTATAGATTATTGGAAGACCTGAAATGGTTATATATGCGTGTAAAGTTCTAAGAATGTTATTCCTAAGCAGAGATCACTCTCTATGTTGAGTGGTTTTCGAGTAAACGTGTGTCGGCAGAAGCTCTGCATACCGCTCGGCGGGTTTGGCAGACAGCACCCTTGTTTCTGTACATTTATAACGTAGCAACACTTGTGCGATATATTACTCTCGTATGACGTTTATATTACACCGCATTTATGTTCATACATATATTGTATGCATCGACACCGTAACTATCGCTGGTTCAGATGCTGTAAAATTCGATGTAAAATATCTCCCATGAAGATACTGCATACTGACTTCGCAAATCTTGCTCCAGCATCCAAAATATCTCGATGTCGTTGATAGCACAACTTTACCGCAAATTACAATAAAATGTTTATCTCAACTATCGAGTGTTATCGATATATCGGCATTTCGCAAAGCTCTTGTTTCGAATCGACCAAGCGGGACGGCAGCTGTGGTCCCTGTTACGTAAGCATACACACTGACTGTTTCGCCCGCAGATAAGCTCTGGGCGTCGTTTTTCGTAACGAGTTTTGTATCTAGAGCCGGATTTACACACTGCCACAATAGACTGGAAGGAAGAAAAGGTCAATGGCCAAGACATAGCCAGTCGTCTCACAATGGTGCAATTCACGCTTAGCCAGCCATATAGCCAATTTAGAGCCGATGCAATGGAGGATGAAGTAGATGTGATAGTTATTGCAATAACGTTCATGCTGTGCTTACATTAGCAGAATAATGAAATAAATACTTTTGTTATCCTCCTTTCGCATGTATCTGTCGCCGTATTTATATTCTAATGCAGTTTGTGTTGATGGTCCCATAACAGACTTTCCCACTTATACAGTTCTGTTATCTCCAAAACTTTCTCGTTTGCCACTGGTCCAGTTTTAACACTTCAAATAGTATTTATTTCTTGCTGAAACTACAAACGTAAAAACACACTACACCAACGTCTACACCAAATGTGTAAACAAAGTCCCAGTTTACGCTAAATGCTAATGCATACGCCGATCAATCCCTTTGATAGTTGGGCGGATAACCGACACTTAGCCAACATTCCAAGGTTGGCCAGGCACTCTTTACACATTGCTCGTTTCCTTCCAAGTTCCTATATTGGACCAATATGTAAATCCTGCTTAACATGAAATGCTTTAGACGACGGCTCCGAATCTTTCAAAGTCTGTCTGTGCGCACTAGTAGGAAATAAAACGAACGAATGTAAGGGCGGGAAATCTAGATTTCTAATTCATTTGTTGCTAGCAGTGGGTCACAGATTATTAAAATTATTTTGGGAAACTCAGTAATGTAAGAAGGAAGAAAGGTAGGGATTAACTTTTCGAGAGTGATGTCATTATAGCCTGAACAGTGACCGTAGATATATCAGAAACGGTATAGAATCCTCGCTGTCCGAAGCCGCTTTAATAACATCGGGAAATAGTCACTGTGATCGGTGTTGTCATGAATTAGCGCCGTGTAAATGGATATAATCAGTCGAGACGAAAACTTATATGATATCACTATTTTGAGTGTTCGTGTCTTAGGACGAAGGTTTCCATAAGGGTAACATTAGCACGCGCATCTGAAGCGGCATTTTCTCCAACTTGTCTTTACGTCGAATAGCGAGCCCATGCCAAATTAAAGGCGGGAGGTTTTTTCTTGCGGGCGTTAAATGGGGTTTCCTCACTGTGTCTTCTGGTTGCCAGTGCTCACATTCTCACTACCTCCTCCCCAACTTGACGCCAACCTTCTATCATCTCAGTGTTTTCCCCAAATATTTAATTCGCAAATGGACCTTCAAACATAGTTCTGTCGAGTGTGAGTAATTGTTATGAGGATTTATATAAAACCATTTTTTTCAACCTGGTTTGTTTCAACTGCGGGGTCATTAGAGACGGTTACACACATATTTACCCAATGACAGAAACTGAGAGGACTCAGCCGTTAAGTAACCATCATATTATCCCCCTGGAGATACTTCGTGGAACCATAGAAAACTGTAAATCAGGATTCCCGGAGCCGAGAATCGTACCCCTCCGGAATGGCGAGCACAACGTGTTACCGCTGTGTCACTTTGTTCGGTACATGTAAAACATTACGAGGCTTTGTTAATGTATTGGACGGCAAACTCGATACCCAAAGTTGAGTAGAGTTACAACAGGGGCTTGGATGCAGACCGTCAAAGGTCTTGAGTCCTCGCCACAACGGACTTCCAATCACTGCAGACTTCAGTGATTGAGAGATTTTGGTTACCGCTCAACATCGAGGCCTTTAGCGCTGGTGAAGGGTGGCATGAGGTGAGTATGGAGCAGCACCGGAATGAAAGTGCGGGGAAAACGGGAGGTCCCCGAGAAAACCCGCCGACCAACGGCATAGTCCGGCACGATTCCCATACGCAAAAATCCGGGGACCGATCCCGCCAGGAATCTAATACGGATCGCCTTGGTGGGAGTCGAATGGTCTAACCATTCGGACACTGCGGCCCCCAATGCAGACTTGAACCAGTCGCATAACGTTGATGAATTATTTTCTTCGAGACCTTGTAGTTATTTACTGCTGAGCCAGGGGGTGTATTTCTTTCGCTCGAACAAGTCTGTCACTGCTGGCGCGTGCTGATAATCAGGGGTGAGGAGGAGAAGGTTTTCGCGGGGAGGTGTACGAGGTGGCGGACGACCTTTGGTCACGGCTGGGCGGCGACCCTTGCAGCTTTCCACTGTCCCACATGGGTGAGTGTGCCTGACACGAGAAGGTAGAGGGGAGGGAGTACAAGGCCAGCTCCTGACCAGTCGAAGACTGGGGTCAGAGGTCGCCGCGGCGCGGGGGAATGTGGTCCGGGGACCCCTCGCAAGTCTTGTCAGCCTCCTGTGATGCAACGCGCTCAGCCGAGGAGCCGCCTGCAACCCTATCAACGCGAGTCTACGGTGCTTGTCTCAGGTCGCGGACGCCTTCGTCGTAACTTTCTGGTCACATTCCATGATCCACAAATGAGGAGGGCACCCGGGGTCAGGGCATTTGGGCGTAGATGTCTGCCGAACCCGAAGGTTGTCATTGCATAATGTCTTTCCTTGGTGAAGCAGCTGAATAAGAGGAGAGGGAGTGGACGGGAGTGCCCTGAGAATACCTGCCGGCCAACGGCAACGTTTACCACGTAACCCAAGTGTGAGAAACGGGGTCTAAGCCAGCCAGGAATATAACTAGAATTGCTTTTGTGGGAGACGACTGTCCTAGCCTCTGCGCCAACTGCATTCCAGGATAATTATTCATGATGCTATGAAGGGCAAGTCTAGGAAATGCGGTGGCGATAAGGCTGGTGCAACAATATTGAAGCCGGTTAGATTCGTGAAGGTTTCACATCCAGGTGTAGGGAACACAATTTACGTTATATTTCCTCAGTGGAGTTTCTCGGGATCTTTTGCTTGCCTTACTAGTTTGTCACCATTTCGTCTTAGAGTTTCATTCTAGCTCGCATTTCTGGAGCGAGGGAAATCTATGATCGATGGTGCCTCATAAAACATCGTCGGCTCATCAGTGGCCAGATTTGGCTTTGAAAGAAGCGTAGTGGAGTTCTCGCAATTCTTGAGGAGTTCATCACTACAGAATGCAATGATGTTGGGGCTGGTAAGAAATATGAGAAGCGATCTACAAGTGTTTTAATGTATATGAAAATATTGTTAGACACATTAATGTTCAAATTGCAGAGGGCAGGTACACTATATTCGACTGCGTCATGTTGGAAGGCGGAACTTCTCTGATACATACAAAATATGAAAACTGAGTTTCGTAAGGTATACTATCACGCAAACGTAACATTTATATGGTTAATTCATTCATATACGACTGTTATGCCTATAGAAGGTGGGTCAAAGTTTTTATCAAAGCTTTGTTACTATGCATTGTCATCCGAGGATCATGTATGTGATAGAAATTTTATCGTTACTGAGCCGCCGATGCGTTTAAGCCCCACACAAATAGTTTTTGTTAAAATGTTTTTCATTACTGGATACAAACTACGTGTATCGATGGTGTAATCATGTTAATATATATTTTAAAATAAATTCAGTGTACATACATGGGCGTCACCGGGAATTATTTCAAGGGGGGGGGGCAAAGATTTAGAAATTTAAGTTTAGCTATCATAAAACTAATCTATTATAAGCAAAAACGTGTACTTTTTGCAGCATCTGACAACACAGACCATTGTTTTGCAGCATTTGACGCAAATTTAAGACCTTTTCTCAGTGCCTGACACAATTAGTGACCTTTTTTGTAGGGGTCTCCAAGTTCCAGGGGGGGGGTAACTGTCTCCCCTTGCCCCCACCCCCACCCCCCGTGACGCCCATGTGTATATACGATTAACTGGGAAGGATCTAAAATTTATAGGAAACAAATTGAATCATCGTAAAAGAAACTGGGTTGTCTGGTTTATGTGGAGATAACATCTCTAGAAATCCCAAATTGACGCAACATTAAGAAAGTAAGTTGACAGACGCGGAGGTGATTAATGTCTAACACTCAGGAAGAGGGAGCGTCCGGTTAGACAGGTGGTCCCCATCTCTGTCAAAGTCGCTGCCTGCATTACAACACATTATAAACAAGCGGTTTACCGTGATAAGCTCAGCAGGACAATTCTAATGCCTCCTGAGAAATAAGAACTTTCATTCCAATCCCTTCAACGAAGAGCCGTTTTATGAGAATGTGAGGCCGGGGCAACGTAATTCGGAGGCGCCAACTGTTTTTTGCTCTTTTTAGACGAAGTGATAATTTTTAAGGTATGGATATTTATCTTTGTACTGGTATTTAGTCACTAATATAAACATTACAATTACAAGTACCACAGTAAAATGCATTCAGTTGACACTAAAAATATTTCAAATATATATGCGAGCAAAGCAAAAATAATTAATAATGTAAGTTACTAAAATTCAATTCTTACAAAACTAAATGAATACTTCGTAATGTTGTGCCACATATAATAAAGCGCCAGTTCATTTCAATTACTAACGATCCTTTTTTAAAATTGAAAAGAGAGGCCCCTAGAATGTGAGGCCCGGGGTAAATGCCCCCCGTGACTCGGCCCTCCTTCAGCATCGACAATCACACTGCGCAGTATGTTCTGATGGTATCTGTCTTAATTTCTCTTGAATACTGACGAGGATACCAGACGATACCTAACTCACATTATCTCACGCGAAAATAATACATGCATCAGAAAGTGTAGAAACCGTGTAGACGAGGAAAGGGAATAGGAGGAGCGGGGAAGACGTGAAAGAAACAAAGGAATGATGTGGTGGAAAACATGGGAAAGCTTTACAAAAACTCGTCCCGCAAACTGCTATTTTCCCGCCTTACTTTGGAAAATTTGTCTCCTAGTACGGTATAGCAAATAGCAGAATGATATAGGTGAGGATACTGTTGTAATCTGTAAATTTTTGTTAAACACATAAGTAATCTTGGATAAAAATATTCGTTTCTCTAATTTAAAAACTTATATTACGAATCAATACATTCGTGTTCTCTTCACGCAAGCATACTGTCTTCGCAAAATTTGGAACGTTTAATATATTTATAGTGAAAGACTGACTTTTTGCTAATGTTATTTGTATACAGAAGAAAATGCTATAATTTAAAGTTTCAAGTTGATACTCCGTAACTGTCCATATTTAAAAAAAAAAAAAACAGCTGTTCAACTGTAAAACTTTTTAAATGCTATATATTCCTATAATATTTGATTGTGTTCACATCATTTTGGTTGTTATGTAAAGCAATTTTTACAGATAACGTGACAAATTCATATTTTTTAAACTTAAAATCTTATTTCGGTCAGTATAAGGTAATGCAAACTATTGCTATTGTGTACGGCTTTTTGCTTACCGTGTTTGAAAAAAATATGGCCTCTCATAGTCATAAAGTTCAGCTTGGTGCATATACGACCTTTTGTTCCTTCCCTTTGTCTGTAGGTTACATCAACACATCTTAAGCAATGTGATATCTACTCGTTACATGTTCTACATTTCCCTAAATAATAAATATATGCATGGACATAACTCATTAACTCCTTCTGCTAAATTTCTTTTTTGTTATATCCCTGATACTTTGTTGGGTTTTAAGAGGAAATCATTTTGTTATAAAGTGTCTGTACGTCAGCGATTCCCGCGTAGTGAGAAACTTAACTAAAATTTTCGATAGAAACATTTTGTCACTGACACCAACATTAACATAAACTATAGCTTTGAAGTCTATCTTAAATCAGCACCGCTACTTGATAATTTAATAGTGTATATAAAACCAGTCGTATGTCCTGGATGCCTTTTAAATGTGGACCAAAGCTTATAAATTCTAATTTACATGGTTTCTTGCTGAACACAGTCGCAATGCCTCATAAGCACTGTAATATGTTATTCTAATGAACAGCATCAGCTTGTAACCTCCCGCGATTACTGTCCTTACTTTGGACTACGCAATTTGTCTCCCAGGCCTCGTCGTGCACAAAATTATAACAATTGCTTTTTAACAGCGCAAGTGCGATTTTTGTCTCTGCTTACATGGGCTGCATGTTTTAGACATCTGTGTCGCGTGTGGCAGGTTCTGCCCTCCTGTACCTGATCCCTAAGGCTTAACAGGAGACAACTTATCAGATCTTTATACCGGGGGGATGCCACCCACCCCGGGTCAGCCATTTACCAGACACACCCATAGAACTGGTGAAGATAGGGTAGTTGAATACCACTATCAGAGGGAGATACGCTCCTTCCAATCGCGGTGGTGGGTAGTGAAAACCCACTCACCTAGCAACAGAATACCTTCAGGTTTACTGGAGGCATCTACCTTGCTGAGGGCGAGGCTATCCTCCTCTACGAAACCGCTTCGTGGGCGAGTCCAGTAAGACGGACCAGACCATGACCCAGGGCGAACCCCAAGTCTACTCCCTAGCGGGAGTTATACCACTACCACTCAGAGTCCAACCCGTGATCGGCTCAGCTTGCGCTGGGGCTTCACACCGATCGAAATCTCAAATAGGTCTGTACACCTGCTCGTCAAATGTAAGCATGAGAACATCAACATTTCCGTTGGCACTTCAGGCGCCGCCTCTCGCGTTTCAAATGCGTTGCCGCGTGCTCGTAAATACTATTTTAATAAACTATTCCCATTCAGCGCATTGTCCCAATAAACGAAAACAAAACACACTTCGGACAAGGGCGGAATGTCACTGTTAAACACCATGCTCATTAAAAACACCGTTTTTAAGCCTTCCAACATTGTTAAAAGCGGCAATTTCAGACTGATATATTTCAACATGTACTAAAAGAATACACGTGAAACTCAAATAGAAACGTGCACTGAACTCTAATAAGGACTTTACACCAATAACTAGAGGCACGTCAATTTCGTGGATTCATCTGGCAGCAGCATAGACATGTCAGTCCTATACACCCACTGGCCACAATCGATTATTTATTGGCTTATAACCGTACAAGCAGGTAGCAAGCGATAGCACTTCGCATTATTTCCTTGTTTACTACTGGCTTGCAGTAGTCAAACGCGTTTCGTAACAGCCGCCAGCAAGTCACAGACGTGACAATGAAGTATACATAATTGGCGTTCAACCTGACCTGGAATGTATCTGCGAAATTTACGTATCTCTACCAATAACTAAGGACTTGCAAAATTCGCGTTATTATTTGGTAACAGACTATACTTAACAGTCCTATATATACAAGGTTACAGTATGAGGTGACACTGGCCGTAGTCTATGTGATGTCAGCTACGTGTGTGACCGTTTTACAGCAGGTTGGTCACTCAAACATGCAACTTTTAATTACTGGACAGATGCATTTTACCCGGCACACCACGGCATTGGTTGCCTATGGGGGAAGTTGAACGAGTATATAACCATTTGGAGCCTAGCCTGGTGGCAAGAAATAGCGCGAATTTTGCATGTATCTGCCAATAACATTTCATGGCCATCGATTAAAGTCCCACAGTAAAATTGGATCGGCGAGAATCTTGCACACTAGTTCAGCTCTTGGCTCGTTGTGGCGATGAGGAGCTTCAACGTCAGCTCTTATAGTTCCGTCATTTATGAGCCTCTAACACGCAGGTAGGCGGCGCCCTTAAGGCGCGGTTCACCATAGTTTTCAACGTCTTTTTATATTTTTATTTTTGTACCAGATATTTTTTCTTCTTATTTAAAACATAAATTGTGATTAAATCTTTCTCTTAGGAAATTGTTGTATCTCTCATAGTTTTTGCGTAATGAGTCGTAAACGTCAAAATTTTCACTTTGCGGTTTTAAGTACGCCACTAAAACCAACTGACATACCAAAGCGAAAAAATTCGCAGTGTATAACAATGTTGTAGGCTATGATTTGACACATATCAATACAAAAAATATATATTTTTGTAATTTTAAAAAACTTTTGAAATTATTAAATTTACTTTTCAAAGTTCAATACTATTTATTAAATACAAAAAATTTTATTTTTTGTTTTTATGTACGTCAAATCATAGCCTACTACATGGTTATGTACTGTGAATTTTTTTGGTTTCGTATGTCAGTTGGTTTTAGTGGCGTACATAAAATCATAAAGTGCAAATTTTGACGTTTACGACTCGTTACGTAAAAACTATGAGATATACAAAAATTTCTTAAGAGGATGATTTAATCACAATTTAGCCTATGTATAATATAAGAAAAAATATCTGGTACAAATATAAAAATAAAAAAAAGACGTTGAAAAATGAGGTAAACCGCGCCCTTAAGGGCGTTCAAGTGGGGAAAAATTCATAATTTTATATTTGTATAAAATAGTGTTAGTTTTGTAGACATTACTTAAGAGTACATTAACATCTAACGGAAAAAAATTAGCTCATCTAGTTTTCCCGTAATGTCACTTCAAAGTCAAAATTTGCATATTTTTACTTCATACAAAACTTGAAAACCAGTAA
>PNEQ01102435.1:0-124923 GCA_003012365.1 Medauroidea extradentata | reverse complement strand
TCTACAGGCCATAGACATTAACGCGTAGTTTTGATATGATTTTTTTTATTTCATTATGTTAACCGGTTTTCAAGTTTTGTATGAAGTAAAAATACGCAAATTTTGACTTTGAAGTGCCATTACGGGAAAACTAGATGAGCTAATTTTTTTCCGTTAGAGGTATATGTACTCTCAAGTAATGTGTACAAAACTAACACTATTTCATACAAATATAAAATTATGTTTTTTCCCCACTTGAACAACCTTAACACGTCGACCTCATTGCAATAAATTCAGCTTCCTCTCATCAGTTTCGATCCCTTTTGAATGTGAGAACTTACGTTGAGTTTATACATTTAGGAGTGATAATAGTATATGTACACACGAGTCACGACCTATTGTAATGTGCGCTAATTCCTTCAATGAAAAATTACAGTAATTAAAAAACACGATTTTTTTATTTGAATAAAGAGGAGAGAAATTATAAAGAACGTAAATATTTAGAAAATTATCTATATTTCAAAAACATAAGATGAATGCCAGTCGAAAGGTTGTGGGTTTTAGCGTCATTATAAGCGACACGTTGATGAACTTTATAAGCCTTCCCCTGATAGCTTACCAAGAACCAAGCGGAGGATGTTCACAGCCAATAATAATAATTCAGAGAAGTAAAAGTTGACATGTCTCGGCCTCCACCGCTAAATGCCATGCAGGCTGTCAGAAAGACGGCTTGTTGAATAACGTAACACATGTCGTACAGTAGTTGGTTCATGGTTCGCCGAACCCTTTTCAAAGTCGCCTTTTCTTTCATCATGCTGCCGATTGTGTATCCCATCGAGAGGCCACGTCCATAGCATGGCTCTTTGAATGCTGTCTTACGATGCACAGAGCTCAGGGTTCGAGTCTCGTTTAAGAAATCGTTGTACTTGGTGTTTCGTCGATGAATCTAGTTCATGTCATCCAGATCTGCGTTAATGCCTCTTCAGGAAAAAAAATGTTATCTTGGGTATGTAAAGTGAGAGAAAAATGTAGGCATAACCTACTTTCGGACTATAAAGCTTTGTCTGAATACCGGTTATGCTATGAAATTGTGTTACCTTTTCCTTGGTGTGATTTTATTACCTTAACTGCTGCATCCTGTATTAACTGTACGTATTAGGTCACCTGCAATGAGAGCTAAATGCGAAATGAATCGCTCTTCCTTGTGCTCAAAGCGACATCGCCACGGATCTAAAGACTAAGCTGCCATTCGTCGGCGGATTTTTTCGGGAATCTCCCGTTTCCCCGCCCTTCGATTTCGGCGCTGCTCCATACTCATCTCATACCACCTGTAATCAGCGCTGTATTTTGTGTCATATTTGGGATAAGTTTATGGAACTTTAACCTAACTGCCGAACAGACAACCAATTGATAGAATTTAAGAAATAATAAGACTTTGTTTGCCGTTACTATTACGACGTCTCCGGCAGAGAACGGGATCTGCGACGACACCCGCGGCCCGTCGCGAAATACCCCGAAGGACGCGGTAGGCGTCACCGCCTGCTTGGGAGATCGCGTTCGCGGCACTCCGACCTCGATCAGGTGTCGGACCTAACCTAGACACGGCATCTGCGTTGCGAATCGAAATGTCGGGAGACCGTCATGACTAAGCGATCTGCCACATCCCGGATGTCAAGGACGATCCGGTATATCTGAAACATCCGGATTACGTCTGCGCTGTCAGTGACGGATGGTCTGTTTTTACTCAGCTTCTAATACCTTCTATAATCAATACCTGGAACAGTGTGTACTGAGCAGACTTCCCACCAACCACGCTATGAAATCTTCTGAACATTTCTTTGGTACTGTTGAATGTATTACATACTGAGTACAGCAAACTGATAACTTGTCACGCTTGGAAAATGTTTTCAATTGAAACTGTTTTCAGGTAATGATGTGTTATGATTTGTTTCTTTTTTACTTTCGGTAGTTTAGATATATTTTTGGTATTATTTCAGAATTCTGAATACTTGAAACAAAAAGTGGAATAGTTTAAAACTATGTATGGATTGCAGATACCCGCCATTTACATACAGTGCACAGTAATTTCCATACGGTGTACAGTTATTTCCTTACAGTTTACGTGTCCCGATTATTTATAACGACCCTAAGCGAGTGTGTTGAGGTATTTACTAGTAGTTGACGATAACGAAGGTGGAAAAAGACAGACTTGTATTAAAAACCTGGTTCACTGTCATTCCTACGGAAGCGAGATTGTAAGAAGGCAATCGGCTGATTAACAAATGGTTATAAAATAATCGCAAGACTGATTATTTGAAACTTTTTTAAAATGAAGTGTTGTAGTATAGCAACTTAATAAGCAAGGAACGGGGAAATACCATGTATTCTTTTTGACTTGCAGACCTAATTGTAATTTTTTCTACCCATCACGAGACAGCAGTAAATAGTGTGGCCACGTCAAGTGCTTGTTTACAGTCTAGTTGTTAGACATACGCCAAAGTCATCATGAAATACGTAGTTGTACGTCCTGTACACACATTGAATTACGTCACCTGTAGAACTACGCCAGATAGGCTAATGTGCAGACTAGAAAAATCAGACGTAGACAAGTTCAAACTTTACAACATGCTTACCATAAGCAGCTGAATAGAGGGCTTTATGACAAAAACGATCTGCTGGCAACGTATGCGCCAAATCAGAGTACGCATTTCATAGAAAAATCGTTGATTGTGGTAAGTGAAGACCTGAGAAATTCTCTGTCTGTAATTTCATTGGACACAAACGTTTATGTTATGTTATTTGTGCATGTGACCACTTTACAACCGACTGGTCACACTAAACGGGGACTTTCAATTACTGGCCAGACGGCAGACCACAGAATCGTGAGGCTGCGGGAGATAATGGAACAAGTATACGATAGCTTGCAGTTCGTTATACTGTCCTAGTGACAAAGAAGATGCGTGGTTTGGAAGTATATGGAACATTAATCATAAGTTGATTCGTGCGTATTGATGTGCAAAAAAACATTTATTATAATTAGCTCCGCAAATGTATACCGTTTCTTATTGACTCTGCAGATGTCTGGGAGGTTATTGGCTACATATAACAGTATTTGGGTGGTGATACGAAATAGGAAGTTGTGCAGGGAAATTATCTGTCATAGTTGAGACAGCGTGACAGTCTGTCTTATCTGTGCTGCGGTGTATTTGGAAATGATGCCATGAAATAATTTTCACCACGGCTACACACACACACAAATTTTACAGAATACTATCACTGGCAAGGAAAATACAAATTATCGCTATGTAGAGATTACGTGTTAGAAAGCATCCCCCCTCTCATTCAATCAACGTAACTAATCCTTTGAACCTCACTTATATTAATGCCATTTTACCACAATAACTGTGATACTTATTATTTCGTTGTGCAAGTTGAAAAATTATTGCAGAGTTGGTAGACATGTGCATATGGAACATGGTATATCGTGTAGAATTTAGTTGAGCCGACATAACTCTTGAAAGTGTTGCAGCTTCTTGTAATATTTGTGAAGCTGAAATTGTCTAACTATCTGGAAACCAGCAGTAGCATGTCTCAACTATTGCAATACTACAGCTCCCATTGAATTTGTTAAAATCTGGTTGTAGTGCCAATACGCACGTGCAAACAACACATAATTTCGGGAAAGAATTTGCGAAAGATACCTACATCGAAACAAAACAAGGAGCAAAGTTATCTCTCTGTAGGCTATATCACAGTTTAATTAAAGTGAAAATTCTCTCGTATAAAATTATGTGCCCCACTCAATAACTCACTCACTCGTCAACGCAACCGCTCGACCTACAGACACGAAATTTTAAGTGCGGCTCCCCCTTACACCTTCAACCCCAACTAAGAAGGGATTTTTCGAAATATAAAAATTAAAGGTGTGAAAATGGGTGGAATGTGTTTTCATTTAATCTTCGATAATGCTTACACCCGTTGAGATGTCAGAGTGATTTTTACTCTAGAATGACGCTAACGAAATTGCGTAGACTATTACGTAATTTTAAAATTGTTCAAAATTTGGTAATAAAGGGGGGAGTCGTAAAATGTGTTTTCAATTATCGCTTACTCTTAAACGCGTTAAATATTTTAAGGTGATTTTTGCTTCAGAATGAAGCTTATGCATAGAAATATTACTGTCGGGATTTGTATGCATATAAATATTTTATAATTATTGTTATTATTATTATTATTATATCAGGATTTTTTAAAATGCAACCTTTAAGGACACTAAAAAAGTGATTTCAATAATTAATCCTCTGTATCTCTTGAACCTGTTTAGATAGCGAGGTTATTTTTGAATAGAATGTAATCTTACGTAAATACCTTAAAAAAAGCTAGATTATTATTTTTTAAAGTTTGACAGTTTAGGGGTGGAAAGATGTAAAACTGTCTGGAAATCTCAAAAAGCAGGCAAGACCACGGAAATATAATTTTTAAGTTATTACTTTTTGCCGTCCTTTAAATACGTGTACGTCTTTGGACGTGGGCCTGAAAATACACATTTTATTTTTTAAGAAATCTATCGACATATCTTGGCGTAGTTGCTTGGAACACTGGTAGAAAGTTGTGGGTTCGAATCCCGTGTAACATAAGGCGACGCGGAACTGCCTACGCACATATTAGCGACAACTGCAAGAACAGTTAATTTTCTATTTGAAGAATGAACATTAAAGGGTGGCCTAACCTACCGGCGTAGTCCCCTATTAAGAGTATAAAAGGGGTAAAAAGTATTTCCCCGATATCCTCTATAGCTCATTAACCTGGTGAGGTATCGTTATCTCTTGGGGGTGAAAAGTCGTAAATTGTGTCTTCGCCGTATCCTGAATATTTCATTAACACGGTAAGATATCGTTATAGTTTTCCTTAAAAAATTCCATTCGGGCAAGACCGCAGCCGGGTAGCTAGTGGCCTTATATGTGCCAGTTAAGACTGAAAACAACGTTAAGAACCCATGTCACTTACTATTATAAATTTTTCTTATTTCCTTCCTAATTAAGATTTGCGAGATTTAACTGAAAATATTTCAGTATGGACGTAGCTAATTAATTTACCTTTCACTACGTGCATTGCATTCGAAAAATTAAAGCGTAGCTATGAAATCACTAAGCAAATTTAAATTTAAGATAAAAATTCTCTCTCACTAAACTCTAAACACTAAATAACTCCCAGTACCGATTTCATCCAATAATACGTACATAATAGTAAAATGTAATATTTATATAAAGAAACATTGCCGGTTATTCATCATATCCTTCATTTGTTAAGCGGAAATGAATATTATTAACAAAAGAGGTGAACCCAGCCTCTTAAGAGTACTTTGTAGATAAACGCTGAAAACGTAAATTGATTTCTACGCTTTTTTCGAAGCCAATATGTATAAAATACTCAGTGACAATCCTAGATAATGGTATTTGCCAACTTTATGAGTAAATATTTATCCATAATTACTAATTCATTATGCGTGATCTCTTGCGCCGCAGTTAAATACACGAGGTTCCGGCGTCAGAGATTGTGCCTCAGAAGTTCGTAACACGGGAAACTATTTTGTTTAAAACATTTGCTAAAACTATTGTCTAGGATTGCTATTGTTTAATGTTCGCTAATTTGCTTCAAGAAACCTACAGTTATAGGCTAGATTAATGCTTTTAGAGTCGAATTATGTAGCACGCCCTCTTAATAGTCGCTCAGTATCGGATACGCATGCATGCAAAAAGATACTGTTGTATTACCTAACTCACTCGATGATCAACCTGATCTTCGGCTCTCCTTGCATATAAATCTTGCTAACGAGAAGTTAAAATACGTCTACCAATAGACGTAATTACTGGAAAGCAGCTGCTTGTCGTTAATTAAACACGCGGTTTGCCTTGTTTATTCAGCACAGGTTGTGAAACCAAGAGGTAAATTATTGTGACTCGCGCCGCTGGCTGGTAAGAGGTACCCGGTACTACTGTTTCCTAACTTGGCGTGTGAATTTTCATTCATTAGCGAGGGGATAATTTATGCGTTTCGGTCGGCTGCGAATCAAGCAACCTGTTCCTTGGTTTTATTACCCCGCAGCACGGAGCTGCATTTCTGGCGAGGCAGTGCTGGGGCAGAGCTGAGCGCTGTGACAGAACCTTGTCACACTTGTCGACTATGCCGCCTGGAAACCAGTCTAAACAGCTGCAGTCCTGCAACTCTCATTTAAGAGCCTTTCGTTTATTTCAAACAATTGTAAATAACTCGAATATTTTTTTACCACATGTTTGAAAATATTTGAGACTGTTTGCAGCCATACAATACACAATTTTGCCATAACGTTTTTAAAAATAATATAGCGTTTGTTAGTAAAAAATTATATTGATTCAGTTTGGAAACAAAATATACAATATTCAGTGGCGAAAATCTAAAAATCAGTTTGGTGTATTGCAACAGAAAAATTCAGATACAAACGATGATATATATGTAAGATATATATATGAATGAATTTTTAATTAGCGTTAAAAATATTTTCGAAACCACTGCAAAACTAATGAGCTAGGCCTTAAGAGCAGTATACAGCTGGTGCATGGACATTGTTGCAGCGTGTTAGGAGAACGTTTTTTTATAAGAAATGCTACTAAACGTGTGTTCAATATCTTTAACTACGAAAAGAAAACAATTTAAAAGTATGCTTCTGTATTTTTGTTTCCTAGATGCATGGTTTTGGAGCACCTCAAAATAGCTAAAACCAGCTTTTCCAGACTGCTGACATGTAACATATACCAACAGAAATCGTAAAACAAAAATAGAGAAGCATGCGCTGGATTATACAATGCACCTTGCGTAAATAAATAAAAATAGGATCACCTCTTAAAGTCGCATAGGAAAAAGCCAGTGACCAAAACACTGCACACAGTTTTCGCACCCCGCGCACAAAGGCGATATTGTCGTTGACGCACGAGTCAGTCTGGACCTTATTGCATGCTCGTTTCCGCACCTCAAACGCGGCATCTATCGCCTGCTGTATAATAGGGCTGTTACGGCCATGCTATTTAGTTTCTATTGTTTTCGCGATAGAATTTTATTTTTTAAACTTAAAGTAGAGCAGTATGTAAAATATCTGTCTGGCAGTTTTTGTTAAAAACGGGTTTTGTCGTGATAACTAATATTTTTCAAAGTAAGAACGAAAAAAGTTAATAGCGCTAAAAAGGTAAAAACTAAGAGAGCGATGTGCAGATCTTCGGTTGGTACAAGAATATTCGAAAACTACTCAACGCACATTAGTGATGCCTGCTTAGGAATCGCACTTAAACTACGTTAAATGTGTATACATATATTTCGGGTTTACCACTACTCATTAAAAAAAAAATTTCTAACGGCCGGAAACTGCGCAAATGGATGTTTGTCGCCCTTTTTCAACTATGAATGCCTTGGTGCAAAATATTTTTAATGGTATAGGGGTGTATAATAACACCTTTATTGTTAATAATTTCGTCGTAAAATTATAGCGTAACTATTGAATGTCTCATAGAGGCGAGTTTTGGTGAGAAGACTGCTAGGTGGAGGCGTGACGTGCGTGCTGTGTCACCCTTACAGCTCCCGCACTTCTGGGCCTCAAACGCGCAAAATACGTTCATCCAGCGCCGTGGCGTGAGCAAGGAATTTACAAGTTAAGGCCATGCTCTTTTGTTTCCATTTCTTTTCGCGATATCATTTTTTACGCCTAAACGAGAGCAGATATCAGGAATCTGTCCGGTAGTTTTCTTTAAAATTGTCTTCTCTACGTTGGCTGTTTTTTTTCTAGGCAGTAAATACGATGGTTTTAGCTATTTATGTAAATAAAGGAAATTCTGGTTAGTTAACTTTGGGGATACTTGACCGAATTTTTTAAATGTTTATATTTATAGTATATGTATATAGTTTGTTTCGTAGATACACATTGTCACTACTTTTCACTGTAATTAAATTTTTTTTTAGCTTTCGTGGCTTCTCGATGTCCAAATTGGAACAAACGATTTTATGCTAATGAGAAACCAACTGACTTCCCGGACTGAAAAAATATATACTGAATAAGGCTGTTGTAGGCTACAAGGTTTCCTAAATTAAAACAAAAAATTAAACATTTTTGTACGTATTTTTAAAAAACGATGAAATTTGATATTAAGATTTGAAAGATTCAAGAAACTTAAAAAAAAAAAAAAACATTTTCAATTTTTGTATAGGAGACCTTGTAGCCTATAATACCGTTACTCAGTGTGAATTTTTTCAGTTTTGTATGTCAGTTTGTTATCCTTTAAAACAAAAAACCGTTGTATGTAAATTTAAGTTTAATCGCGCTATTATAAAAAAGAACAATGTAAGCCAAAACATTTTTATCACAGTAAAATATATTCACAATATATGTTAACAAAACAAACTATGTCTCGTACACATATAAACATTTTTAAAACTATAAAAATTTTCGGTCAAGCTCCCACTTAAAAGAAATCCTCGCCTAGCGCATGAATGGTGATAACGCTTGTTAAGTTTATTTATCTATTACGCACTCTTAAATATAGTACGTGGTAAATAAATAAACGTTGAAAACATCAATTGATTTCTACGTTTTTTGCGAAGCCAATATTGATATAATACTCAATGATAGTCCTAGATAATGGTATTTGACAACTTTATGAGTAAATATTTATCCAGAATTACTAATTCGTTACGCGTGATCTCTTGCGCCGCAGTTAAATGCACGAGGTTCCGGTGTCAGAGATTGTGCCTCAGAAGTTCGTAACACTGGAAACAATTTTGTTTAAAACGTTGGTTAAAACAATTAGGATCGCTATTGTTTAATTTTCGCAAATTGGCTTCAGGAAACCTACAGTTATAGATTAATGCTTTTAGCGTTGAATTATGTACCACGCTCTGAGACAGGTAGGTGTTATAGGCGGTTCGGGATAAAGTCAGCACTCAAAAAAGCCCTGCTAAAGTTCTATTTTCCGCCAATTCGTATATTTCCGCGCGTAACGGCTAACGACGGAGAAATGTCCAACCTCTCTGGACACGTCACTTGATGTTTGTGCGTGTAAGATAAATTGTGCAGTCAGTATGGATCGATACAGTTTGATAAAAATGTTTATTAATTAGATAAAATACGATTACTGTGATTTCTGCTTATTTTCATTCAAAATTGTTGTATATAAATAGTAAAATACTCGGGACTATGTTGCGTAATTTCGCTGCCAACCATACAAGCAGTAAGGCAACTATAGTTGATATCGAATTATACGCAGTAACGGCCAGTGATATTTTTCAAAGGTAAAATTTTTAGTGCTCACTTTATCCCGAACGACCTATAGCTCTGCAGCCTCTCACTGCTTCTGTTACTGGGTGGGCTTCCTGGGGTATTAAGAGAGTTGTGTTGATAGAAAGGTGTAGGGGAAGAAGCAGATCGTTGTCGCGAGGGAAATCACGTAGCTGGGATCGCGGCTTGACGCGTGTTCCCAGCGCAGCGGTGCGGTGCGGGTGGCGGCTGGGAAGCGGGTTGAGGTCGCTGATGTGCCACACCCCTCCCCACACAACCGCCCGACACGTGCATACACGCTGACGACCCTGTATGAAACGCCGTCATCGTCGCGATGTGTCATAACTGCCGTATCCTCTCCACCGAACAGCGTAGCAGCTGGAGGAAGTGTCCAATAACAGCCCGCTGTCATACGTTGGACGCCGAAATGTCAAGGAGCTGTAAGGGCGACGTTGATGCGCGCATGAAATGCCGTAGTGCCACTACACGCAAAACATTACCCTACATGTTAAATTAGATGTAGCTCAGTATCTGGTGTATCTATATATTATGCCGCAGCAGGCTGTGTTGCTCTCTCGTTATAGGATGCAACACAATTTAGGTTTATTTTTAATACACTGAAAACTGTAAATAAAATAAGTATTTGAATTTTCATTCGAAAACATCTTCCCATAACACGACTCCTCCTCCCATCCCACATTTTCATTCCTGTATATATATATATATATATATATATATATATATATATATATATATATATATATATATATATATATATATACATATATACACATTTCAATGCAGAAAGAGTTTTTTTTACTGAAAGTGTTATCGAAAAAGCATATATGTATATATTGTGTAACAAGTAAACTCCTATGCATTTACTTGCCAGTTGCTCCGAGGTAGGGCAAAGTCCTTATGAGGGCGTGGAACATTATTTCAACGCTAAAAGCATTATTCTATAACTGCAGTATTCTTGTAGCCAATTTGCAAAAATTAAACAATAGCAATCCTAGACAACTGTTTTAACCAACGTTTTAAACAAAATTGTTTCCAGTGTTACGAACTTCTGAGGCACAATCTCTGACGCCGGAACCTCGCGCATTTAACTGCGGCGCAAGAGATCACTCGTAACGAATTAGTAATTTTGGTTAAATATTTACTCATACAGCTGGCAAATACCATTACCTAGGATTGTCATTGAGTACTTTATCCATACTGGCTTCGAAAAAAGCGTAGAAATCAATAATTGTTTTCAGCGTTTATTTATCTACCACGCACTCTTAAGAGTGCCTCATACTTGCGAGTTAGGGGCTCAGAAATAACGGAGCAGTAAGGGCGATATTGAAGCGCGAATCAAGTGCCGCATCGACTCAACGAGCCAAGCGCTGAACTAGCGTGCAAGGTTCTCAACGACCCGTGTTTACTGTTGGACGTTAAGTGGTGACCATATCATTTTATTGGCGGAAAGTCTGTAATAAAGGTCAGTATACGTCTCAAAGTTTTACAAACCTCCAGTTAGTACATTTCGAAGTACGGCAGTCAGAAAAGGCCGTCTTCAGCTGTGTTGAAGGGCTTAGAAACACTGTTTTTAATGAACGTGGTGGCTTAACAATGAGATTCCAACCTTGTCCCGAAGTGTATTTTCTTTTCGTACGTTGGCACAATGTGCACACGAGGAATAGTTTCGTAGGAAAAATACCTGTTTACGGTCACACTACAACGCAATTGAAGCGCGTAGCGATCCATATATTATTTTACTGGTGTAAAGTCTGTATTAGCGAACTTTGGTCCACTGTCATACCACTCAGTCAAAGCAATACGACCATAACACTAAAAATCCGAAACCTTGTTATGGCCAAAACTTGAATAAAAAATGTTTCGCTCTTTTAAATTAAATAATACCGGTACTCTGCCCTCGATGTTTATAAGTAAATAATACTGTGTTTTTATCCTCAGTGACCAAAATTAACCTAATTATGCAATAATGGAGCAACTATTATACCCACCGTACGGTAAGAAGATACTTTTAAAAACGAACTGTTGAAAAAAAGATACTAGGAATACTTCCGTTATTACCATACAACTATGTAAGCAAATGACAAAGCTATACGGCGAGATAAATCAGTAAATTTATTTTTTATTGTTACGCGTCCGCGAGTACGAAAATTGTTCGTAATAATTATTTTAAAAGTGAGTTAAACACATCTGTTATACGATATAGCTGAAGGATGGTTCGGCTGGCATTGATGTCGTAGAAGTAGTTCTTTATATTATGAACAGTGGCTAAAATATTGAAAATCGTTTAAAGGAATATGTACACAACAGGTTCATTTTCAGGAAATGAAATATGTATTTACATTTAGCATATACTGTATTACAATATATTAGAGGTGACGTAGTTAGTGGCGGCGTATGAACAATGTACGTCGGCTTGAAGTGCAGTTGTCAGCCTGGCAGTATTATTGTTGACGTTTGGTGGAAGGATACATAGTTGGTGTGACAACATATCCAAGATAGAAGCAGGGCTTCCGGAAAATATCAAGTTACCGTACGGCGGGTATAGTTCAGAAGTCCCCTGGTGATGTATAAGTTTATATTGTGAAAATGTATTTTTAATGTAGGCCATACACCAGTTGTTGTTCTAGGCTAAATGTTACAATTTACCCAAACTTTATAATTGCTGTTCTTACAAAACTGCTTCTGACTTGTGGCAGTATTACTTTGACAGTTGCGATATCACAGTTTTGTTTGACAGAGTGCGGAATATGATATGGATTTTTAATTTTTATAGGTAGATCTGTTAGTAAATATTAATTTCATTAATTCTAATGTGCTCTTACATGACTGAGAAATTTTTTTTGAAAGTTGTTAAAAGTGTTTGCTTTGAAAAGTACATTGCAGTATATGTTTACAATGAGTATCTGCACATTGAATATTCGCAGCTGTGGAGACTGTATGTGAGTAATTTTGCTAATACTTGAAGACAAGTTTTTTACCGTCACCTCCCACCATTTTACGAAGTGTTTGCCTAGCAGTCTAACAATGTACGTAAGCGCGACGCGTCAGCAGCCATTGCCGCCGAGGAGGATGATTCAGCGGCGTCGTCCTTACTTAGGTGAGAAACCCCGAGAGAAAGAGACAGAGATAGCTAGAGAGAGAGAGAGCGAGAGAGAGAGAGAGAGAGAAACAGACTCCGGCCTACAGAATACTGGGCAGCCCACCAAGTTAACAGTTAAAGCATTTCTTTTATTTCTTTTATTTTTATCGTGTTTTACATCTCGTCGATAGCGAGGTGATTTGAGACGGATACACACAACTATTTTCAAGGGCAGGAACCAGGAAAGAAGTTGGACATGGCCTATGTTACAAGCCCATCCGAGCATTCGAATGGAACGATTTCGGAAACCCACGGAAAACCCGAAATCAGTATTAAGGGATCGAACGCGGGTCCTCCCGAATGCGAATCTAACATGATGCCGTTTCATCAGTTGAAACGAATGAGGCCATAAATTAATTCTTAGGCTACGCCGCGGACTGGAATAACAATTCGGAAAGTATATTTGCACGTATATTTAAAGAAATATTATCAGAATTTCGAAATCCGCCATTTTTATCTCTTCTTTTCACTCTTCAATATAAGTATGCAGTAGAAAAACTATATTTTCAGCATTTGAAATTTCCAATTACATATTGCGTAGAAAATTTTGATAATAATGGTTAGCTGACAGAAAATACGAAGGCTACAACGCACTGTAAGTTTCATTTAAGTTAGCGCCTTAAATATCGCCATTTTCCCACTGAATCAACAGTTGTTATTATCACAATATATACCTAAGTGGAATATTTATAGACATATATACCAAAATAAACTTAAATCCAAAAAAAATTTCTAACGTACTTACATTTTTTCTTAAATAGTGCTTATGGACGACGTAATTTGTTAAATGTTGCGTAACAAGTGACTTTTAAACACCAAAACCGAATTTATGACATGAAAATAAATAATCCCATTATTTTTGCTTATGCCTCTCATTACTTCTTCATACTTTTGAAGTGTGTAGAATATATTAAGTTCAGTGGAATACGTTAGTGAGTGAGAGATGTTTGTCAGCGCTTAACGTCAAGGTCGTTATCGATGGAGGAGGGGGGGGGGTGACATGATGCGAGTATGGAGCAGCGCCAGAATGAACGGGCGGGGGAAACGGGATGTATCCGAGAAAATCCGCCGACCAGCGGCATCGTCCGGCACGATTCCCACGTGCGAAAATGCGGGGACCGACTCCACCGGGAATCGAACCCGGATCGCCTTGGTGGAAGGCGAGAGGTCTGACCCCTCGGCCACCGCGGCCCTAAGGTCCCATTTAGCACAGCGCCAATGTGTACGTAAGGCGTTGGAACAAAATGGAGCAAATGTCTTTTAACGACAAACTCGTGTCTTTGTATGTTTTTCTACGGTATTCTCAATCCATCTTGCACCAGCGACAAGATGCATTCTATGACAATGCCGTCGTCGAGCCTGCAAGTCCTCTAAACGCGCATTCAAGTCACGTCCGGCAACTGCCAGTGCGGGTTGGTGACATTACCCAGATGAAATGTAAAAAATATATAAAATTTTGTGATATTTTAAAAATACAAAAATACTTCAAGTCGTAACTAGTGACGTGTAGTTTCAATGTAAGTTATTCAGTTTCGATTTGTTTATTGGTTTCTGCGGTGTGTGTAACGTAAAAACATGCAAAATTTGACTTAGAAATTCCGTTATGGAAAAACTTGTTTGAGCTAATTTTTTGTAAGGGGAAAATATAGTATCAAGTAACGTCTTGATCTTAACACCCTTAATGAGACAGTGCCGACGGACAGAGAAATAGCGATGACACGCAAGGCAGGCGCGGTGCGCTAAGGCAAAGCGAAGGCCGGAGAAGACGCCGTCAAGGGGTTGACGGCAGGATGGGTTCTCGGTCTAGGAGGGGAGGCGGGTGGGTGGCTGATCGCGTCGCGCGGCGACCTTGACCCGGCTGCAGACTAGCGGGCGTGCGATGGCTAGGTGTTGTTTGGTACCCCTCCCTCCCCCGCTAGGAGACCCGCCACTCCTACCACCCCTCCAACACCCGTGGTCACCGGAGCGCGGCACGTCGTCTCTCAGCTCAGTTTCGACTGCGGCTCGCGTGCGGGCGGGTGTCTCTCCCCCTCTTGCGGTGCGCCGCTGGCTTGCTACTTGCAACCACTTACTAGCGGCCCGGGGGGTAGTTACTCTTGATAAGTGTCTCCTCGGCGTACCCTGCAAGTGTTACCCTCATCTTGTCAAGGCGTCCTGGATACGTCACGCCGACACACTGGTTAGAGTACGCACTTCCGTCCGAGATATCGTGGCTTCGATTCCCTACGTCTGGTGTGTCAGGTAGGATGAGTTTGTCCTATGAAATCGCATTCGTTGTTTGTTTATTTACGTTAATAGTAATACTCGACTTGTCATTTAAAATGTTACACTGGACATTGCCAATATAAATAACTTTATTCTAAACCACTTGAACTTCCATATTAGTTATATGTGACCATGAGAGTACCCTATCTTCTTTTGGAAATTTGTATATAAAAACACCCTTATGTATGAAAGGACTTTTCGTTTTCTTTTTCCTTACCTAAGGAATGTCAATATTTCAATCATATATTTACTCGTATCGTGTTTATGCCTAATGCTTATATATATATATATATATATAAGTACTAAATGTGTACGAAGGAGAATATTTCTCGATTATCTAGGCGAAACTGATTAATTTTCATTAAAATTAAGGAACTATATTTAGTTAATAAATGAAGCTACCCGAAAAAGAAAACTCTAAATAATTCGCTGGGGTACTTTCCCGTTTCTATTTTTAGAAGATAAATTATGTTTCAGTGATAGAATTTACGGGGAATAATTGTAAATATAACTTGATAAAAACAGTAATAAATCAAATTTTACTTTTCATAAAAATGGGCCAGCTGGCTAGCGCTTTTTAAATGTTCCCGTTGTAGTTTCAATGTACCCATAGAATGCTGATAAACGTGCTCATTGTATTTTAGATCCAGACTCAGGTAACTATAGTGAACCATAAAAAATAAAATCTTGTAGTCAAAATAAATTAAAACCCGAGGAATTATGTAAATAGTCTATGCGTGTTCAAACTATAGTTCAAGCAATGCTCGGCTCTATGACAGTTTCCTGATGTGTTTGGTTCGATTCTAGGATCCAGCAGATTTTTTTATCAACTAGCAGTATTGTGCGGGTGGTGTTAGTAATAGTGGAAACCTCTGCCATGCCGTGTGTTATTTATTTATTTTTGTGATTTTCCGACTATCATTCTAAATTTTAGTTCAACTGGTCTACCTGCGCGTAACCAGGTTTAAAAAAAATGTAACAAATTTGTTTTCTTTATCACGTAATATCCCGTAAACTGATTGTTAAAAATATTTTCCAGTTAAATATTATAATAACGTAAATATTTAATGGTGTTTTAAATATGCCTAGACTGATGCCTGTAGTACATAATTGAACTGTAATCTGTAACGAAGTGTTCGAATTTAACAAAGTCAGCTTCTGGGCTTAGTCATATTTCTCTACGTCTTTTCTACGTCTACAATTTTGTTCGCAAATGTATTGCCATTGCAAAAATTAGTAATAGAACAATTGGTTGTTTTACAATTTATATGAAACTGGCTGGCAGTATACATTGGTTGTACTCGTACGTACACATGATATTGCTGTATCTGTATATTCTCGAGCAGTTTCTTGTAAATTTGAAAGTACATTTTTTAAAAATATTTTTGTAGCTACTGTAAGAAGTGTAACTAAGAGACAGTTGTTCACAATGTGTGCAACATCTCTGTCGCTTTGTCTCTGATACAGGCCAGTTTCATCCAAATGACCGTGTCTCAGGAAACTTTCACATGTTTGTATATTGTTGTAGCTCACTCTATTGTTGAAATTGTTTAGGGTGAAATAACTGTGAAGAAAAGGATTCGTTTTTATAAAAATTACTAGGGTTGTTATGATTGTGTATTGAATATGGCGAGGGTGGAATATGTGGCGCAACAGAATTATTGTCAGACCAGATTAAAAACCTTTCGTACGTGATAAGGAGGATCTAATTCTAAAAAATTGACTTATTTTTTTATTGTAGTTTAGACTCAGTCAAGAATTTCTCAATTGAGTGATGGCTAGTTTGGGTTTCAGAACCATTAGTATTTCAGATGTTAAATTAAGTAACGGTCCATGAGTCGCAACTGCTACAGTTTCAGTGGCTTGGAATACCCATGACAGTACTTAATTCTCAACAATGTGGTTGCAATTGTATACATTTGTTTTCACGAATGTTTGTCCAGCTAAAGGAAACTCATAATTACTGAATAACATATGTAATTTAAATCCCGACATGATTAAAACTTAGGCTGAACATTGGGTTTCTTTTAAAGAAGAGAACGTGTAAAACTTAGCTTGATGAATGGATAAAGTACTTACAAATCGTTCATAATTTCTGCAGGAAATTGCTAACAAAAATTGTGTTAAATCAAACTTATTTTTCGAAGTGCGCCGTTACGTACAAATTAAACGTTTTTTAAAGTCCCTAGGAACCAATATTAAAAATTGTACACAATAAATAATTAAAATAAACTAGTATTATCTGTTCTCAAGAACACACATACAAACACAATTCCGAAGGGGGAAGAAAGGAATATAATTAGTGTCTCGGGTCGAATTGTTTAAATTTAAAAACTTCTGTCATCAGCATGCATAAAATCGTTTGAACAATGAACGCTCCATTTTAACATGTCACACGTGTTCATTTGTGTTTGGAAGTGTGCGGAGGTGATACATATCTAAATACATAATGTAGTACTTTATTTTTAATTGTTGCCATTGTTTACATTTTTGTAGCAGTTCTGAGTAAAATTTTTAATTCTCTTAGTGTAAAGACTTATTGGTTGTAATTTTCCTGTGATTTTCTCGCTACATTAATGAAGGCATTATTGTATCATTGTCAATTTGTAGTAATGTGGAATAAATACAATATATTGCTAAAGAAAAGAATTCGCAACCATTAGGACAACAATAACAGCAATATTATAAATTATTATTATTATATTGTCAGGTGTTTCAGCGACTCCCCAACATTGTGTCACGATGTTGTATGACCATAAAATCGGTACCGTTTTTCGTACAGTAAAAAAAAATAATACCAGTTTCTAAATAGTCATGAAAGAACAGGATATGGGCCACTTACAATACTTCAGCTTATAAATAGAGCAACTGCTGAATATCGTTACTATATACGTCTGGAAACATCAGTAGCTATACAGTCACTGTTTCATAAAAATGTGTTGGGACGCCGGCATCGATATGTGGGGTACAAGTTTAGTTTACTTACTTAATTCTCAAGCCATGGATTCCTATTTATGCTGCTGTAGGAAATGGTAATTTTAAATCGTTAATAGGAGCAGGTATCGTAAAACCGCGACATTGTTTTTAATATGTCGCCTAATGTTTTCTGAATAAAGAACAGTATATTTTTTTGCTAATAATAGACTTACATTAATATTCTAAAAGTCAAAATTTGCCAAAATTATTTATATTTTCAGTAAAGAAAAGCTTGATAGAAATATATATTCAAGTACTATATGTGGTGATTTAATGATATCTGCACTCATTCAGGATTTAAGTACTAATGCTGGCAAACACATGATACATAGGAATGCGTGGCATATAACCCTCGTGCAAATCGATGTGGCAAACTTGCAAGTAATTGTTTACAGTGCACACGTAGGTTGCAGTAATGGCGCTGTTGACTGCAGTGTTGCGAGATGTGAATGTGAAGACGAGCGGGCAATGTTTGTTGCAGGCGCGAGAGAGCGAGGGATGGCTAGCTGAAGGAGCCGGTGGCAAGATGAGTGTGTGCCGCGTCTCCTGAGAGGATGCTCAAGTGGCTGGCTGGAACACCGCGACCCAGGAGTCCGCTCGCCGATGTTGTTACCGACGATCCTCTAGCCGCCATCAACGTTCACCACCAGGCCGTCCAGAGACCGCTAGAGATATACGCCGTCAGCAGGTCTGTGCCTACCCTACACATACAACATCATTAGGGACCTGACAAATTCGTGTTTTCTTTTGGGAACAAACTAGAATTCCAAGTACTATAAGTTGGTGCTACTTTCGCAATTGGCCCTCGACTCTTTTGACAGCTCCTGGAAGTCACTCAGCAAATAACAAAAACGTAACTTAATGAAGGCCCATATCATGACAGTGAGCAGCTATATGGGCAGCTGTTGTTTGCTCGAGTGCACAGATATTCTTCGAGGCTAGCCTACAGGTCAGTGAACCCGCGAATTTTTCCCGTCTCTAATCGTCAGGGACATGCAAAATTCGCGTTATTTTCTGACAACTGACTAGACTCCAAGTGACTATAGGCTCGTTTGACGTCTCCCGCTGGCCGATATTGTCGTGACTTGCCGCGGAGAATACTTACACGGTAGAGAGGCCAGTCTTTGTAAAGACGTAACACACGTAAATGACAACACATAAAAGTTCGTGGCCAATTGAATCGCAGATTATGCTCAGTTATGTATAGGAAAGTGAAGTTTAGTCTGCTACTAAATGATAACGCGAATTATGCATGTCTCTACTAATCGTTACGGACCCTTGTTTTTCGCGAAAAGAATTTTGCCCTACTTTGTTTCGGTGTCTTACGTGCACACTCGCAGTTTTGCTTCGTGGCCAGTGATTGGATATTTTTAACTCTCACGAGCCTTGGGATTATACCGGCAAATCGCAGACGTGTGGTGTTGCAGGAACGTTGTTGTAATTGGCTCAATCAAATGAGGTATGGCTCTGCACATAAACACGCTGCCAATAACCGCGAGACAGAATTGCAGCTGTGCACGTAAGGCACTGAAACAAACTATCATTGCTGCTATATGAGTCATGTATTTCCAAAATCTTCCTTCTCCACAAAAAAACACAAAATAAACTAACTGTAATGGCACATTCCATATCTCCACCTTTAAATTATCAGGTTATTCCGAGAAATCTATCGTCATTTAAAGAACAAATTTTAATGTAAGTGAATTTCCAAAAACCGCCTTCTCCCACCTTAAAGTTGTACCAAAACATGCCTACTCCTGGCCATTCCAGAAGCATTTTCTTTATTTTTGGGAAATATGGAAAAATGGAGGAAGTAGATTTTGGAGCTAAAAGAATCATACGTATAGTATGTTCTTAATGATTAGATTGAGTAAAACCGTGAATATCTTAAGGTGGCCACCTGACTTGACGCATTTTGCGCATTCGAGACCTACAAGTGCGGAAGTGGTAAGGGCGAAAGTACGCACACTACGCATCACCCTAGTCTCTAGGCGCAAGTCATTGAACTGGCATGGAGTCTTCTTCCCGACAGCTCGCCTCTATGACACATACAGTGGGGACCCTATCATTCTATTGACATAATATTAACGATGAAGATGAAATGTACACGCGTATACCCATTAATAGATTCTGCATTAAGATTTTCGTTCGTAAAAAATGAAAGAAAAAAACATTCCGTGGGCTAGAGGCTCAAAGAAAAATACACAAAAAACACGTCACACACACTAACCCAGAGAGAATAGAGTAAAGTTACTTCATTAATTAGACTCTAACTGAAATTTTGCGAGGTTACAGGCTATAAAGCAACCATCTGGCATGAAAAATTATTAATCAGTAAATTATTTTACAACTCGTCAGATGTTTACTTCTAGCTTGCAGAAGATGTAGACCAAGCATATTGTCAGTGGCTTCACAATTGGATAGGAAAAATGTTTCTCAACTCATGGTGCCCTAAAAACTGTGATCATGTTTAAATGGTATTTTATGTACTAAAATTTTGCGTGACATATTTTACTATACTAAACGATGTTTACTTAAATTTTGTAAATAATTTGTAAGGAGGCTACTAATTACGTATTCCCAATAGAAACATACCAAAAAAAGTACTAAATTACCACATTTCTAATTGAAACCAAATTTATTGCACCTAATATACTTATCGATCGACTTATCAGCATATTAGTCCACTTTGCAGATACACTTTTTTGTTTCTTGTATTGTAGTGACTGTCCGCTCGTTGATCTAATAAGGGATACGTTACCTATAACTAGGCCTAGGAATATTTCGCGAGTTCAACGACCAACATGCTAGAATCCATTATCCTGTATATACCAAAGCCCTACCATTTGTCCTTTACCTGCTACTCATTCAGACAGCAGACAATGAACGAATAGACGGGGCTTGATTATGTATAGGACATTGGATTCTAGCATGCAGGTCATTGAACTCGCGAATTATTCCTTGCCCTACCTATATTTCGCTGGCGGAATTTGGAAATATTTTAATTTTCTGACTAACAAAATTTACAGATATTTGTATCAAAGAAATCTGTATGATAACGTTATATCAGGTTAGCATATTGTGCTATCAGTAATAATAATCGTACGCAGATTGTTTGCTACTGGTTGTGCGCACGAATACCCAAAATTCCAAAGAACCCTATTAAAACTAGCCAAATAAGTTGTCACGGAGTCTGCCATGGAGTTAAGTATGAGCGATATATACGTAAACCACCTGGGTATACTTCCCGTTACACCATACTGTAAGATTTATGTTGCTGACAAATACGTGATGCCCAGTTGAGTAGCTTGTTCGCGTGTAGTTTGTAACACGTGTGGGCAAATTGCCGTGCAAGCACTTCCAAGGCAATTAGCAGTGACCATGCCCCTGAAACGTATGCTTCCCGCATATCAGCTCTGTTGTGTCAAGCTGCATGTTTACCCCTGCCATATAGAAAGTGCAACAGTGAAAGGTCTCAAGATTAAATTTTATATAGACGGTTCGGTAAATTGATCGCATTTGTAGCTCAGTTATTATTTCATCCTTCCAACAAATAACATTTGGTAGTAAACATAACGTATACATTTCACCGCACTGAAGTTAACGCCGGAGACCATAATTAAATACATACTTTGATAACTGTTCTTGATAAGATGGTCTTTCTCACGCGAACTCTCAATCACGAAAACCAAGAGAATATCGTTCGAAAAAAACATTTCACACTAATATTTTGTAGGAAGTTCTTTATATGCAATAGACGTACTGCCGGCCTCTGTTAGCCATTATTACTGTACTAGGGAAACATACGTATTTAGTGCTAAAACGTTCACAAACACGCTAAAGTAATAACTTATTTTAGTGAGCTTTGCGTATTTATATCTGAAAAATTCATTACGCGTTCCCGGCCTCGGGCAAGGTCACAAGGTGTATGAGAGAAGGTCTGGGTGAAGGTTGGACTATCTGCTCGTGAAGCGAAACAGGTCTGTCGCTCATCCGGCCCGAAGAATCGATGAGGTTAGGTGAGATGAGCGTGGGGCAGCGACGGGATGAGAAAAGGAGGGGAAACAGGAGCTCCCCGAGAAAACCCTCCCACCAATGACAATGTCTGCCACGTTTCCAACATGCAACAAATCCTGGACCTAACTCGCCTGGGATCGAACCCGGATCAGAAAGTTTGACCTTCAACCATCGCGGTCCGCCTTCCAGTACATGTATCACGTAAAGACATTGCTAATGATTGCTTTATAACTATCAATATTCCTCTTTGCACTGCTGAAATTAGAATTAACTACCTCCTCAGAGTTCGATACACAGCGGATCACATGACCAACATACAACGACCAGTAGAACCTTCATACCGTGATCTTTGCAAGGCCTTGTACCTTAAATTACGAGATGTGTTATCCCCTGGTTTACTAAAAATTCCAATTTGCACGAGAAATTCTCGTGCGAAATCTCGCACTTAGTTTTGTACGTATCTTGCGTCGTGTAAAAGGTGCTAAGCTTGTAGATGCGCATTTAAATTTTACTTTTTAAAAATCTGCAGGAAAAGTTAATCGCTGGTGATGGCAGTGTTGTTTCAGTTTTTAACTATCAGTATAAAAATGAATATTTTTTTTGTCTTTTATTTGTTCCTTTACTATTCATCCGATTCTGACGAATCTTTGCCGAGTTGTTGTTTGTGGGACCGCAAAGATTTCTGCAAATATTTTTTTTTGTAGGCAGAGGTCGAGGGAGGGGGTTGAACGTACCCAAAATTTAGTGAAATAACTTTGGTGAGTTGTGCGTGGGCCTGCAAATATTTTTGCAAAAACAATTTGTTGGGGGAAGGGGTTCAAAATGGGGAAGAGAAGTAGAACGGGGTACCCAAAAATTTAGTTAAACAATTTTATTTAATGTTTCTAAAACTTTTATTAATGACAATAACATCATTTTCCATCTTTTAGCACTATTTAAAAAATGTTGTTACAAAAATATTATCGCGTTTATATTTAAAAACTCCACAGACGATGTCAAATGTACCAGGCAGTACAGGCCTAATAATAAATTGGACTTAGTTTTTGAATCGACAGTTTCTAGCTGTCAAAAATGCATGTGATGGACTGTAGCTAAAATAATCAGGAACTGAGAGTTGACCACATATAGTAAAATTCAATGTAAACCTAGCGAAATATTATTCACAGGCTAAAGGCGAACGAATTGTCTTAATCAAAGAAATTATTTCGTGGATTTCCTGTGACTGACAAACACTCGAATCTGTGTATGTCAATGTTAGTAAATGATTTCTCGTAGCCGATATTTCACAATATTTAATGTTGAAACCTAATTGTGTTTGAAAAGTCAGAAAACATTGTTTCCAACTTTGCATTCGTGGTTTTATCGCATTTTCTTTAATGTGAAGATACGATTCTTAGAACAACCCTTCAGAAAGAAAATTTTGACATTCGAACGTCTCAGATTTATTTACTTTTTACTATAACTACTCTTTCCAATAAATTTTTCTGCATTTGTGCATGGAAGGTCGTGAAATTTGTTTTACTGGAAATGTTATTAAAACATAATTAATAAATTGAATATTGTAATAAATGTAGCTTACTCCTTAAGCAAAATTTAACCAAACCATTTTATTAAGGTTATAATGAAAAATCCCAGATTTTGATGGATGTCCCACCATAATCTGTGCATGGCCACGATGCCACATATTTCGTAGTGGATGTTCTTCAGACAGTTTGCACCACAAATATAAGCAGCAAACAAACAACAGCGCGCCTTGCAACCAAGCAAATAGCTGACCTCGACCCACTTAGCCGCTAGACGAGGAGGGCGGTGGATGGGGCTAAAGATGACTACAAGAACGTCCGAGGTGATCTCCGGGAATCAGTGACGACGCGCGCGGGTGTCGCAGGTAGCGGGCGCCCACGACAGACAGGTTTGCCAACGCAAGTGTTGTGTCACGTGGTGTAGAAGCTTCTTCTGGCCCGCAGACACTGCAACTCCCGCCGAGGCAGTCCGCGCGAAATAATGCTGTGGTACGCTAAAATATAAGTATTGTTGTACGTACCATACTTCTGTTAAATTATGGATGACATTCCAGTTAATTTTTCGGTGCTATGTGGATTGTTGCTGTAAAATATGTTGTGTAGAAGTAACAATATGTTCTGTAAAAGAAATATGTTGCTCGCTCCTTGTACAGAAAAAAAAATTGTTGCGGGAAATATCCGTGGTTGTACCGACAACTAAACTATACCGCTGTCTCTATTTTAACAGTAGCATGTATGGTACCTACAACATTACCTACTTATATTTCATTGCAGGATGTGTTGCCAACAGTGTACCTAAAAATACGCTCAGAAACCATGAAGAATTCAAGAGTAAGGATGTACATTTGGAATTATTTTAGGTTGGCGTCAATCACCATATCCTACATTACATTTAGACGAAAACTATCGTATTTTTTTTCACTAGGAAGAGGACTGTATTAACAGAAAAATACAAATTTGGAAAATAGTTTTTTTGCAAGGCAATACATATTTGGTCAAAGTTTTCAGGGCATAAAAATCAGCCTAATAAACCGTATGGAAATGTGGGCCGCGCCGACTTGTACATAAAAGTTAGTGGGGGCATGTATATATGTTCGACAGGTACTGAACTACATCTACTTTAATATGCCAGGAAAATACATGCCCTTGTTTTGCATACTGGAGGCTCAGACACGGAGTGATAAGCGATAAGGTGTACACTGATACGTGTGCCTAGAGCCACGTCGCTCCTGAACGCAAGGCGCTACAAAAAATTGTTTTTGTTGCACCGCTGTAACTATGGGACCTTAAGCAGTGACATATTAGTTAAATATCAATGAACAGTACATTTTAGGGTATATTTTCTGTTCGAAAAAGCAGTTTGTAGCAATGTTAAGGGCTCGGGAACTTTGTTCTGCTAGTGCTCGTGTTTTTATTTTAAAGTACTTGAAATCCGTTCTCTACAGTGCGTTTCGTTTTCGTAAATAGGCTCACTTTCAACATCTGTAATAGTTTAGATAAGATACGTGGATTTATAATCCGCTGCAACGCAGTTCAAATGTCATGAAGGTGCGCCTATCAAAGCCCTTCGAGTCCCAGCGTAAAAATATTGTGTACACGCTACAGAAGAAGGCAATTTATGTTCTGATGTGAGCACAATAAAGTTTACCTTGCATTGCGGTCTTTGTATTATGTGTGGTTCATCTGATTTGTGGGATTTGGCTGCCCTTGTGTGGCAGCTGCATGTGTCGCTGCCATAAAGCACAACTTATAACTTCATTGGTCGCGATAACTAAGCAAGCACAGAGTTAACACAAATACAGTCGGATCAAATTTGTTCTGAATTGTAACAATCATCCATTTACTGACAAGGGTGTGAAACGGACATATCGATGTCACTAAATAATATCCATAGATCATTGGTTGTAGTAACGAAACATACACGAGACCAGTTAAAGTACAGAAATGATAAAATGAAACTTTTTGCAATATTATTTGAGAGAGATTTGAAAAATTAAAGGTAGGGATAGACATGGAGCCTACAATTTGCTGAAATTACAAAAATGTGTCGCCTTTATGAATGTTATATTGCTGGTACTCCACAATCGCGTACATGGCACCTAAGGTCGAGTATTGTTTGTTTACATAATGTCTCGTAGCCTCTAAGCGTAAGGGCGCTCGGTTGGCGTCAGTCATCCCTTCAAGGACATCCCTTTAGGGCAGAGTTCTTTTTTTTTTTTTTTTAAGAATTCGCCACTCTTGTTACTTAAAGAAGTGTTTACTAATGGAGTGAGTGATTTTGGTCAGCGCTTAACAACGAGGTCTCCAGCGCGGGTGAGGGGTGACATGAGGTGAGTTTGGAGTGGCGCCGGAATAAAAGGGCGGGGGAACCGGAAGTTCCCCGAGAAAACCCGCCGACCAACGGCATCGTCCGGCACGATTCCCACATGCGAAAATCCGGAGACCGACCCCGCTGGGAATCAAACCTGGATCGCCTTGGTGGGAGGCGAGAGGTCTGACCACTCGGCCACCGCGGACCCTTTACTAATGGAACCACGTATTATGAAATGCATCCACGTATTAAGAAACGCATGGGCACCTCCAAAATAAAATTGGGTTATGCTTAACATATTGTAGTTTATCTTTATAGTAAATTTATGGGCTCATAGAAGTAGGTAGTATTTTCAATAACATGAATGCGTAAATATATTTTTTTAAATTGAGAAACGCGAAAGTTACTAATGTGCCCTTTTTATTTGCTCCTTCTGGTATTATTTACTCATTTGGCGCACCTTCGCACAGTCTTGGCGTAAATTTGTGTATGTAGGAAGTGGCCGAGGGAGGTGGGGTTACATGCATTCCCTACATTTTTTCCCTCGGCCCATGCCTCACTGAATAAATAGTACAGCTAACTGCAAACATACAGACAAGAGAAAGTTTAGTTGATTTAACAAACCCCCGTATACACTCGTAGGCAAGTAAATAATTATGCAGCTCTGTTTGAGTATTTTCCCCAAGTTTGCCAAACATATTTGGAAAGTGTCTCAGCCTTCTGCATCTTACAGTTCTGTTGCCAGTGCTTGTCTACAAACGAAGGATGATTGCGCCCAAACCGTCGATGTACCAACACCGACTGACTTTCCCGAGCGAAAGGGTCCGTTCATGTTAACAGTATATTTTGTTTCGATTGATTAAATAATTTCTTGCGCTTAACAGTTTGCCTAATCAACACTTTGTCGCTTGTTACCATATACGAATAACCATCTTGTTAAACGCAATAAAAATCTTATCTCTGTAAATAGATCACTCGTAGTTTAAATTTAAACTTGTGCCTGAATAGCTGGCAAGTAAAAAAGTAAAATTTATAGTTGCAAGTTTTAATTCGAATATAAAGTTTTTTTGCATACTGCGTTAAACCATAAAACTATTCAACAATAAGTAAATGATATCGTCGCCAATAAACTCTCGTTGGGCAAAATGGTACGTCAAAATACAAATATACTCTCTTTCATATAAGTTTGGTAAAATTTGACAGCTACATATAAACAAAAATGTTTTATATTTTTTTTTATTTGTGACACAATGCAAGACAAATAATGCAGTATAAATGGTGAAATAGATGTATTCGGTTCATTTTATAACTAAAAATGTCTTGCATTGTGCCACAAATGACAAAATATAAAAAATTATTGTCCATTAGTAGCTGTCAAATTTTACCAAAATTATGTGAAACAAAGTATAAGTTATACTGAGAATATCTACGCCTTTGTTTACTGACTAGCACAGTTCATTGCTGGCTTCTATCACAGTTTTGTTTCTGTAATATTATTGCACTTTTAAATTTAGCAGTCTGAAGAAGCTGCCTTTGACGATGTTGGATATCTAAAATACAGTACAGTAATAATAGTATGAGAGCTGTTTCAAAAAGTAGGACTTTGTCATATTCTGGGATTCCTTTTTCTTTTCAATATTCTTATTTCAAACACGTTCTAATGTAGTTCAAACGCCAGGTGTAGGCCACAGTCTTAAGCGTATATCTCTGATCATTTGAACCTTTATGTCCTACAGTGCAGTTTACTACTGACAAAAGGGTTCTCTTACCATGCCTAGCTGGTGTGGCTAGGAAGTCTGATAGATGTCGGGTCGCTTCAAACCATCGCTATGACCCGATTTAAGAGGTCATTTTTGGTATCGTAAACTTATTTTTTGCACTGGCATGGGTAACTTTGTACAACACAGAATATTTTTTTCTACACTGGTTGATGAAATATTACTGCTAGTGTCCCAAAAAATAGCAAACTTTTTTTATACCGATCACTGATCCTGTTTACCTTCACAAAACGTCCTACAATCTAATATTTTTGGTGCTGCAAAGTTACCTACGCTGGTACTTAGTATACCTAGTTTACAGCAATTGTGTGCTACGCATTACGCACTATACTTGTGGCACTAATAATTTGTTACAACTTTCTTGTGTTTACCCAAGTACATAAAGCAACACGTTAAAAGTTCCGCCGCCAGCTGACGAAATCTGTAATATTAGGGAGCACATCCCGATAGTGGCAGTACTGGCGGAAACCACAGGCATCATACACGCAATGTTCCTATGGTATGACGTGTGCTGAATCGTGTATATGCATACAGTCGCAGGTTGTACTTAGGCTTAGATGGGCTTTTTACACTGTAAAAAAATGTTAATTTCACCGCTTAATTCTAAGAGAATATTTCACAAACTCGTGAGGGAGAAATAATTATAATTAATTTTGTGCAAAAATACGATACGCTACAGCAAACAAAAGGTAGGCCTAAGTGACTCAGAATTATCTCTGGGGAAATGGAAAAATTAGTTAGACTTGCCAATTTCCGTATAGTTTGTAAAAGTGAGACGTTTTTGGAAGTATGGGAGTTTTGCACGACGCTACACGAGGGAAACATGACTAGATGATTACGTAGAGTGTATGAGACGTATCACTTTTTAAGACGAATATTCTGGTGGATCTTTTGTCAAAGATGGCTAAAGTTCGAGAAACCGCCTCGTATGCACACATGTACTATAGATGGAGACACTGGTAAATCGCGGAAAAAATTGATTGTTTGCTAAACTCCAATATACTATGTATAACACTGAAGGTTTTGCACTTATATTGGCTATCGTTTATATGAAGTACCGTGTCCCTCTTCAACAGACTCAATTAGAACTGAGCAGTTGTAACTCTGGACGTACGTGGTTTGCCAGAAAACTGTTCACACGTGTCACGATTGAGATACTACAGTTTATTGGAGACTATGTTAAATATTTTTGCGATTTTCCAGTATCTCTAACTATAGACTTGAATAAAGATTGGGTTGTTACACTTCTACGTAGACATCATACGGTGCCTTGTGTCAGAACTGTGTTAACATATGAAGTTCGTAAAGTCCCTGCGACGGCACGACGTATAATAACTCTAAAACTAGAGACTGGAACAATTCGCGGGTTCACTGACATGTAGGCTAGCCTGCAAGAATATGTGTGAACTGATGTAGAGAGTAGATACTCATTAGCTGCTTGCTGTTAAAGTGATATAGGTGTGTATTAGTTACATTTCCATTATTGGCTCAGAGACTTCCAGGAGGTGTCAAATAAGTCAAATGCCAATTGCGAAAGTGACGCAAACTTATAGTTGATGGAATTCTAGCTTGTTCCCAAAAGAAAATGCGAATTTTTCAGGTCTCTATCTAAAACACATTGCCAGCACGTAAGTGAGCTGGATTTAAAGTGCCTGATTTTACCATTGTTTTCGTTTTTAAGGGATCTTTGCGTCTCGTCGACAGCGATGTCGTAAGAGACGGTTGGAGAAACACAACTTTGCATAAGGACAGGATCACGATGAGGAATCGGCAGTGGTCTGTATTGAAGAACCACTCTTAGTATGAACCTGTAGCGATTTAGGGAAACCAAATAAATCTAAGTCAGTAAGGCGGGATCTGGTAATCGAACTCGGGTCCTCACGAACGCGAGTACAGCTTGTTGCTGTTGCGCCACTTCGCTCGGTTTTGTTGCTGTGATACAAGAAATTAACCACATGAACATGTTCATAACGATTATGACAAACAGATTTATCGAAAATAAGCAGAGAAATACTTAAATACTTGTACCAGACGCTCTGTTTTATAATTTATTGATTAATTTAGTTTTATGTGCCCTCGGACAACATATGACCTTGGGGAAGGCACCATCCCAGCATTCGCCTGGAGTGATTTCGGAAAACCCTGGAAATTCTAAATCAGGAAGGCCGGAGCCGGGGATCGAACCGTGGTCTTCCCGAATGCGAGGCGAGTGTTGTACCACTGCTCCAGCACGCTCGGTGGTTGGTGATTGTAGCAAGCCGAACTCTCAAACATTTTCCGTCTTACACTTCGTTCTTATTCTTTTCTTCGTCTGTTTTGTCGTCGATCTTTCCCTAGAGCTGCAAACTTCAACGGATCAATCTAAGTTGCATCCATAATTACGCGTTCCGTGAGTTAAGTGTGCGCGTATGGCGTTTTTAATTACGTGTTCACTGTATTTTGCTGTGTTAAGAAACCCTTCAACCAGCCGAAACACATTAAGTCGGAAAAGGAATGGGGTGAAAGGTTAATGAGAACCAGCTAATTTCACATCAATGAGTCTGTAATACGTAGTCAGGCACTTGACGGACGGTTATTTCCGATTTAATGTTCCTTTGCTTGCCTATATATGGTTATCATACATTCAGCATTCGACACAGGCCAACATTTATTGGTGCACTCATATAAGGACAGCTAGTTTCTGCGCGTCGACACGAATTTTGTTGTTTCTTTTATTATTTGCATGGACGTCATTCAGATTGTCACTGTTACAGATTGATCGGTGAAATTATTAATAAATACCTGTGCAGTTCTCTATTAATTTTGTTTGTGTGTTGATACAGCTTATTTTTGTGAATATTTTCACTAATACAGGACTAAAAAGTGATGCCTTAACCTTGGACCTAGCATAGAGCCAAACGAGTTAACAATATGCAATTATAAACACCTTCCAATTTTTATTCGCTTGCAAAATATTCTCATTACGGGTACTACACCAAACACCACGTCACTGTATAACATCAGCGCTACTGCAAAACAACAAATTATATTGTATGCATTGAAACCCGAAGGTATTAGTTTTAAAAAAATTCGGAAGGAATATTTTCATTCATGTGAATCTGAATTATGTTAAGAAATGTTTTTGTCAGAAGAAAGAAACTGACTGTTTGATTGGAAAATATGAATTGCTAACTAATATAAGTAAATGTGAGATAATGTGTCACTATTTTAAATACCCGTAGGACATTAACATTTGCAAACGTTCACTAGAAACGTACGCCTTCATATATTAAGAACACACAGAGGAAACGAACAAAGAAAGTAGACACTAGGAAATGATTTAAAAGTTCATTGATACTTTAAGCGTAAATAAAAGTGTAAATGTTTAAGTAATGAAGGTTTTCTTAAATTCCCGATGGAAGTTGTGTATGTTTACATAGCTGTTATTTTATTATTCGTAATATTTTTCACATTTTGAAGAAAGAGGACTTTATTTGTACAGGTTTATTTCGAAGGAGAATTGTTAAGTAACAACGCCAAGTTATGTTATTTCGTAACTTTCGTAGTTCTACCTAAACCTCTTACATAATTTTACTGAACTATTTGTAAAGGTACCTTACATTAGTGCGATTAGAAAACCTCTTGCAAACGGAGTTTTTTTTTTTTTTTTTTTTTTTTTTTTTTTTTTTTTTTTTTTTTTTTTTTTTTTTTTTTTTTTTTTTTTTTTTTTTTTTTTTTTTTTTTTTTTTTTTTTTTTTTTTTTTTTTTTTTTTTTTTTTTTTTTTTTTTTTTTTTTTTAGAGCTTTTATGTGGCTAAGGAATATTTCTTCATATTTGTACAGTTAATGTTTTTTTTAATTATACGAAATAGTCTGACAAATATGTAATATACGGCAGTAGATTAAAATTGAATCGTGTAACAAGAAAATTTCTAGAATTTTGTATATATATATATATATATATATATATGTTTTTCGTCAAAGGTATTAGATTAATGAATTAAATGCTTGAATTAATTACTGCTTAAAATAATCGATGACTTTGGCAAAACAGCACAAGGAAACTATGTAACATTTTATTCGAAGTTAAAATAGTTCAACAGTTCAAAATTGAACAAAACAAACTTTGTGTTTAAATTAACTTTCAAACTTTGCACAATACAAAATTATAAAACAAAATTATGATTTTCGAGTTTAAAAAAACGCGCTTGTAGTTCTTTTTTTAATTTATTCATAGCCTTTACGAAATTAAAGTTGATACTATTCTTAAAGTTATAACACAACAAACCTTCTGCAGCACAATAGGGTATCCTAAAGAATGACTGTGTTAACATTTGATAAACCTAATTGTAAATGGTTTTTAATTCAAAATTTTCATCCCGACACACAATGGAAAATTATTAAATACATGTTTCTAGCAAAATACATGTTATATTTATATAAGAATAGGTTGTTTTAAAGTTTAAGTGGACTGCATGTCTTGCTAGAATAGTTTTGTCAGTAGGAAGAATATGACCGACGAGATTAACTCATGACGGATTTTGTGCAGCCATACACAAAAAAAAATAGTAAATAACATGCTGGTCTGAGACATCAGCAGTTGGATATAGCTTGTATTTCGGCATAAGACAGTTCCAAGACATGATATAATTTTTTTTTTTTGCGTGGTAGAACCACTAACGTTGTCAAGGGGAAATGTTATGGTTGAAACTCCCACATCGTGATGCTCTGATATACCAGCGTGCTGCTGGACCGTGTGTGATGCATGTATGTGTATGTTGCAGGGTAAACCCCCTGTTCGACGATGAAGTATCAGCACGCAAGGAGCGATGCCCCACATCGCAGGCTGGGGGCAGCGACTCGCCGCACAAGTCCAGCAGCTCCGGCTATGGCAGTCCTCGCTACCACTCCTCCTCCGACTACAGCAGCGGCACGGAGGAGATCAACGGCCAACGTGTGTACGTGGGTAGCCGGCCGGCCGGTCTGCGACACGACGCACTCACCGTGCTCGAGCAGAACGTCGCCTTCGTGAAGAGCATCCTGGTAGCCGCGAGGAGGCAGCGTCGCCGACCCCCGCAGCTGTCGCCCATCCCCGAGGCCAACCTCGACTACGCCATACCGCGACCCGTCTGGCCACGTCGACCTCGCAGGGACGCCTCCTGCTCGCGCGTCACCCACCCTAGCCCCGTCGTCGATGACGCGCTCCTGCTCTACACGAGCGTCTCCCTTCCCGGCCAGCCTCCGCCGCCGACGGAGGACGTCCTCCGCGAGCTGTCGGACACGCTGAGCCGCAGCCTGGGGGCGCTTCGCCTCACGACGACGCCCACACCGCCTCCCCTGCCGGGCGACTCTAGCAGCGAGGGGTCGCCGACGGCGCGAAAGCCACTGGTGTCGCCTTCTCCGACAGGTGACTCCAGCAGCGAGGGTTCGCCGACGGCGCGAAAGCCGCTGATGCCGCCTCCTGCGACGGGCGACTCCAGCAGCGAGGGATCTCCGACGTCGCGAAAGCCGCTGGTGCCGCCTCCTCCGACGGGTGACTCAAGCAGCGAAGGGTCGCCGACGTCGCGAAAGCCCATCGCCTCCGGCCCGCCGCCCAAGGAGAGCGACGATGACACGCAGCCGCGCGAGTCCTCGTCGGCGACGACGTCGTCGCGCGCGAGCAGCAGCGGGTTCTCGGACGCGACGCCGTCGCCGCTCGCGAGGAGCGCCGCGCTGTACGGAAGCCTGCGGCGGTCCAGGTCGCCGGGAGCGTACGAGAAGCTGGGGGCGCCCACGGCCGGCGACAAGGAGGGGCATCCTTGCGGCGGAGAGCGCGACAGGGGCCTCTGGACCACGTACGTCGGCACCGGTGTCGTCCAGGGCGACGTATGTCTCAAGGCCGACACCAAGTGCTACTACGTGAGTAACTCTCTTAGTATATTCATAGTACTTATTACCTCAACCACTCTTAGAAGATGCAAATACTGTCAGGTTATGTTGTGTTATTTCCTTAATAACTTACCGTCTTATGTGGATTGTCGTGATGTGAGCGACTGTGTGGAATTTAATAGGCTTGTATACATGACCTAGTCTTGTTGTTAAATTGGACCACGAAAGAAAACATTTTTAACTAATAATACTAAACAAGCTATCACATAAATTATCGCTACTCTAAAATAATAATGAAAATTTTAATTTTATTTTTACCGCAGAAATAAACTTATAATACGGGGAAACCTATATACTCTGTTTCTTACGTACAGTGATACGTTTATTTAACAAGGGGCAAAACTACATACACATTGGCTGAATGAAAATGGGCTCATTTACACGGGAATAATGTGTACGAAATGAATCAGGAATGTGTTACTAATGCGTGGAAATTAATTATGGAAAATGTGCTTTTAAATTTCTCCCGAAGTGAATTATAATGGGAGAAATAATACCGTGAAGATTATCTGTAAAATGTAATTTCTTCAAGTATATAATACCGCTTGATATTAAACAACTCACCGAATAGTGTCAAGGCAACGAAAGACCAAGTAGTTTTTCGATATTATTGAAAGGTTGGGCATTTCAAAGTAGATTTTCAGGGTAGCGTTACTCCCACTATAATTTTCTTTACGATCAAGTTGAGAAATACGTTTACGATTTTCTTTCGCATGAACTGTCACAACGCAAAATCAACTAACACTGTCGTTACTTAGTCTGCATAAGTCTTCAGGTAGGTAGTACAACGTGGCGGCAATGTTCTTGTTTAAGGATCTTTTCTTGGCCGGGACAATACTTGTCCAAGGACAGGTTCATGTTTTTATGTACCGTCTGCCCGTAGGGAGCAAGGAGATATCTTACCTTCTTGCCTTGTTTGTGCGCGCAAGCAGGGAGGAATTTTGCCACGCCTCTCGCCCGCAGACGCCGGTGTTTGTGAAGATAAACGCACCGTGCCTGTTTACATCACGTACGCGTCAAGTCTCATTTTGTGTCGTGGCTGGCAGTGGGAAATTCCTCGTTGGATGTTTTCACCTATTCCCGTTCGTTCTTCAAGCCTCAGCCGAGAAAAGTAATGCACGATTAAAGGGATTTAATATAATTATAAACTTAACATTAAAGCTATGTACCCCAGTGCCTTGGCTAGAACAGAAATATTGATTTACATGTTAAATGAAATAAGTTGAGGCTCAGAACCTGTCGAAAATACATACATGCCATCACTGGCCCACTTTGTTCATCTTTACAATACTCACATTTCTAAGGATTTTTTTTTCCAGTACTCTAAAAACTGTGACCAATAAATATTTTTTTCGCACACAAAACCCACTCAAAAACATTTATCTTTTTTCCCTTTTCAATTTTTAATTCCTATAGCTAATTTTCCTCTGATCAACGAAGAAAACTGTTTGTCCTGCAAGTGAAATCGTGAGCCCTACTGAATGTAAATCTCTATCTTTGCTTTCGCCAGTGATCGGGAGTAGGTAGCACACTTAGGGATTGTAATATCGAAATTTTCCCATAATATTGCTTAGCGAACACAGTTAATCATTTCCTATTTAAGTTGGACATTGCAAAAACTTAATTTACCATCACAAAAAAGGCCGCTTGTTCTATGAGGCTATTTGTGATTTACACAGTAACAGCTGTCATTTTGTTTCAACCAACCTTCAAAATACTCTCTATACCATGTATATTTAGTTTAAAAAAGCGTGTTTTGCAATGTACTTGATGTTTTAAACTTTAACTATTCCTGGGGTATTATTTGCTGGTGACGTAGATTTATTTCTTAATTTTTTTCTCCTACTTTCTAAACATGATCTTATAAATAATCTTAAAACAGCCAGGATCACACAATTGAAAGTGCGTTCCTAATGAATTCACTTAGGCTGTAACTGCGCTATTGTGTACATTGAATGTTAGGAGGTTATCGCTACGTGCACCTGATTTTCACGGAAGTAGTTAAACACCTGCTTGTTTCCGTGTGTTATGTGTACAACTATAGCTGTGATTCATAGCCAGTGATTGGGTGATTTTATTCTCACGAGTCTTGGGGGGTTTAACCGCAAATTGCATACGTGTGATGTCGCAGTAACCTTATTTTGATTAGCGCAGTCAAATGAACTGTTAGGTAAGTGGGCTTTACGTCTTGTCGACAGCGAGGTCAGTAGAGACGGCGACACAACTTGGTACAATGACAGAAGCTGGGAGAGGAGTCGGCCATGGCCTTTGTTAAGGAACCATCCCAACATTCGCCTGGAGCGACTTCGGGAAACCATTGAATAAGTGAGAGGTTTTGGTCAGCGCTTAAGAGGGCGTGGTACATAATTCAACGCTAAAAGCATTAATCTATAACTGTAGGTTTCTTAAAGCCAATTTGCGAAATTCAACAATAGCAATCCTAGACAATAGTTTTAGTCAACGTTTTAAACAAAATTGTTTCCAGTGTTACGAACTTCTGGGGCACAATCTCTGACGCCGGAACCTCGCGCATTTAACTGCGGCGCAAGAGATCACGCGTAACGAATTAGTAATTTTGGATAAATGTTTACTCATAATGTTGGCAAATACTATTATCTAGGTTTGTTATTGAGTATTTTATCCATATTGGCTTCGAAAAAAGCGTAGAAATCAATTGATGTTTTCAGCGTTTATTTATCTACCATGCCTTCTTAACATCGAGGTCTTCAGCCCTGGTGAGGGGTGACTAGAGGTGAGTATGGAGCAGCGCCGGAATGAAAGGGCGGGGGAAACGGGAGATCCCCGAGAAAATCCGCTGACCAACGGCATCGTCCGGCACGATTCCCACATGCGAAAATCCGGCGACCGACCCCGCTGGGAATCGATCCCGGAACGCCTTGGTGGGAGGCGAGAGGTCTGACCCCTCGATCACCGTGGCCCCGGGAAATCTTAGTAAAACCGAAATCAGGATGGCCGGGGTCGGGATACAAACCCGGGTCCTACCGAATGTGAGTCCAGCGTGTTACCAGTTCGCAATCTCGCTCGGTGTCAAATGGGAGTCATCAAACAATATATTTTATGTTATAAATTTGTTGTACTGATTGTAGCCTAAATATGCGTTAAAAACTCAACTGCGATGCTTGGACTGTAGCACAAGGTAAATAAAATTCAAGCTTTAATCACGGAATATTTAGGAGTACAGAAGTGAAATAGCTGGTAGGACAAGTTTTAGGCCCGAAGCCCAGCACGGCCTTCTTCCACCCGCATTGAAACTACCCGGACGAGTGAATCAATGCACGGCACATATCCTCTTATTTTCTTGCGACTTCTCTTGATGTCTTTGTGCCTGTGCTAGCATAGTTACTAAACACGGCTTTCAGCCGGTATTCCATTTAAAACTTGCCCTCCTCGCCAATCACTGTTCGTCCAGACCCAGTTTTAATCAGGCCTGTACTCAGGCGGCACCTTATTGGTTATCGGAACCTAATCTTTCTAACACCTTTACTGCATTTTACTCCTGCTCCAGTTGTCTCAGCCACTGGTCGAAATCTTCGAGTCGTTTCCCAATCTTTGTAGCAAAGCTGCTCCACTTCTCAAAAATTTACTGTTTGCCTTTATAGCTTTCAGATCTACATTAACTATCCCGGAGTTTGTAGTTGTGCCCTGAATTCCTCCTCATTTAGCTGTTACGACAGCGAATTCAGTCACATACGCCAGTAAAATGGCTTCCCTATCCAGCAACATGACGGAAACGCCTACCGCCAATCAGCGTAAGGCGGCCGCATTGCTTGCAAGGCCAGTAGGAAACCTGCAGTAACATGGCAGGAGCCAAAGAGACACGGGGCTTGTATCAACAAACTCGGGCAGCCAATAAGCGGCGAAGTTCGTCCGTATCAAATGAGCCGCCACGTCATTCCACATTTGTAGGGCTAGGAAAAATTCACGAGTTCAATTACCTGCATGCTAGAATCCTTTGTACTATATATACTCAAGCCCCGTCTATTCGTTCATTGTCTGCTGCCTGAATGAGTAGCAGGTACCGGTCAAATAGTAGGGCATCGGTATACACAGGATAATGGATTCTAGCATGTTGGTCGTTGAACTCGCGAAAAATTCCTAGCCCTACACATTCGTATTGCTATTTAGTCTGTGCTATAATCGTAAATCGTCTACTAAAAAAAATGTAATATGGCGACGGTCTTTCATTTATTTCAAACAATTGCAAATAACTCCTACACTTTTTAACCAAATTCTTTGAAAATTTTGAGACTGTGTACAGTCATACGATACGCAATTTTGCCAGAGCGTTTTTTAAAAATACTGTACCGTTTGCTAGCAAAAAGTTATATTACTTCATTTTGGCTTATTTTGACAACAGAATATGTGATATTTCAGGGGCAAAAATTTAAAAATCCTTTTGGTGTGTTGCAACAGAAAATTCAGATACACACGATGAAGTGTTAATTAAAACTGTAAGAATGAATTTTTGATATATGTATTAGTTTACGTTAAAAAATATTTTCGAAACCACTGCAAAATTAAAGAGCGATGCCTTAAAGGCACACTTCCAATAACCATGAAGCATGAAGCAGAGGTACAGATGTGCATTGTACATTGAAACAGGCTGGTGCTAAACTCTTTCGGGAAAATCAGGTGTCCCTAGGTATTGCTTATTAAATGAGTCTTGTTCTTAATGTTAGTAGTTTTTAACTGTGTAAATAAACAACTTTACTCAATGTTTCGGTTTTCCTGCATCGTAACCGTAATCGCTGGATCGTCACGCTCCAGGAGCAGAGGTCAATTCGGCGATGGTTCGAGGCCCCACCCTCGCCATGACCCACAAGTTGAGGCAACGGTTCAGTGATTAAGTGGTTTAGGATCCCACCCTATCCGGGTATTCTCGCTCCAGTCGGCTTTGCTGTGCGTAGTCGTAGGAGTTTATAATAAGTCACCTGCTGGAGTTGGGGTAGGTTTGCTCGGTCACTTGACCAGGTTTTGTCGCACACAACAACCGCGAGTAATTTAATGTATAAAATGGCGGGAATTCAAACTAAGCCGATATACTTTGCACATAAAATACATTTTACATAATCCAATAGCAAAGGCGTTTTTAAACACTATATTTATATTTAATATAATTTCCTTTTCCTGCTTCTTTAATCAATATTTTGAACACCGTGTAGTTTGCTTCGCTTCATTGTGGCTTTGGTTATGTCTACTGTTGGAATTTAATTTCGCGTTAAGTGGTGTGGTTCATGGGTAATAAATGAGATGCCGCTATCATGACTTATTGGTAGAGACATGCAAAATTCGCGTTATCATTTGGTAGCAGACTAAACTTAACTTTCCTATACATAACAGAGCATAATCTGCGATTGGATTGGCCACGAACTGTTGTGTGTTGTCATTTACGTGTGTTACGTCTTTACAGAGATAGGCCTCTCTACAGTGTAAGTATTCTCCGCGGCAAGTCACGACAATATCGGCCAACGGGAGACGTCGAACAAGCCTATAGTCACTTGGAGTCTAGTCAGCTGTCAGAAAATAACGCGAATTTTGCATGTCTCTACTTATTGGACGCTTAAAAACTTTACTGGGGTTACTTTTTGAATTTCTCAATTTGAAATTTCGTCTCTTGCTACTTTTTGTGTTATTATAAACGCATTTACTTTGGAATAAGTTTTAATTCGTGTTATGTTATTGGAGCAGCGCCCAAGATCTACATACTTGTAATAAATCAAAACGTAAATACTGTGGATTACCGTGAAAAATTAAAGGTGAAGGAATACTCGAGAGACCACGGAACTGTCTACGAAAAACACTTTTAATCGCTCTCTTCCTATCGATTATAATCGAATTCCTGCGACATGATTACGTTCAGTAATGCTCAAACGATAAAGTTTAACGGCATGTAGTTCGTTGAACTATACCAACCTGACAAGTCATTAATCCGATCATAGAAGCGTAATGTTTGGTTACCGTCGGGTCAAGTTATGCCGAAGAATCAACCGGATTTGTAAACTACACTAAACCGCAGAATGTAGCGTTGAACTGCACCTCGGAATGTCATCTACTTAGAAACGGGGATTAACAGTGGCTGAAATTATAGGACAGTCCGTAAATTCAAACGTGGACATTTTTCCTGTACTGACTTTCATGAATATGTAGATCGCAACAGAGGTGTTTTTTAAAAGTAGATTTAGCCTGTGAATCATTAACTGTATTAAAATTTTTATTAAGCTTCTGACGTCGACAACGAGGTCATTTGAGGTTATTACACAACTTAATTTGACAGTAACTTGGAAAGGAATCGGTAGTTTCCGCAGTTAACGAACCATCCCAGCATTTGTTTGGAGCGATCCCGAAAAGCCACGGATACCGGAAAAACATGGTGGACGGTTTCGGGAGTCGAACCCGGGCCCTCCCGAATGCTGGACATTTCTTTCTTGTTTTCGTCCATACCACAACCTCTCCAAATATGAAATACTTATTTCTGAACATCTTGTATACTATGGGCTGGACATGTGGTCTTCCCTGATTTCCTGATATTGCTGGCTAATCAGGGGCCGTCCCTGATACTGTTTTATATTTGGTTGTTGCTGTGGGACGATCAGAAGCGTCTTCGCTTCTGATTGGTTCTGCTGTTCGGCCAATCAGGAATGATCTGCATCGTGCTAGGTGTTCCATTTGATTTTGGTGAAGACACATATTCTAAAGCTTTCGAGTTTTGTTCACCTCGGTGCGTCCTGCAATGCTATAGGATTTTTTATGATGTTTAATTTTCACTACCTTGAAAATAATGAGCAAAATGGTTTTTTAATTCTCGAAAAAACACACAAAAACATGCACTCATAAGTATTTTACCACGTTAGAACTCCTTGCAGCAATCTTTTCCGAATCTTATTACTGAAAATGGTTTCTTCACGAAGGCGAGATCGTGAAAGATGGCTGAGCTACACTGAATATAATTCAAGGTACACGTCAGTAGTCCTAAAATCACTATCCCTAAAGTCACTAGCCTTAAAATTATTTTAGGACTAGTGACTTTAGGGTTAGCAATTTTAGGACTACTGATGCGCGCCCTGAATCACTACCCTTTTACTCGCCAGGACACCGAGATAGGCAGCGCTCTTAAGGGGGAGTGTTAGACAATTTTATTGTATTTTCAGTTTTTGAGCCATAACATTTATTTAAATTGTATTATCAAAATTTTCTCTTTGACGATGCATGGGATATATTCTTGGTAAACTGCTTGACATAAATTATAATATAATTTTTCATTAATTTGTCATGCAGAATCATAACAGTAAAATTATAGGTTAGCTTTCAAGAATTCTCTTGCATTGATTGTGCATGGCAAATTAATGAAAGATTTCATTATTATTTATGTCAAGCAGTTTCCCAATAATATATCCTATGTTTTTTCGAATAAAAAATTTTGATAATACAATTTCAATAAATTTTAAGGCTCAAAAACTGAAAATCCAATAAAATTGTCTAGCACCCGTCCTTAAGGGAACCGCCTACCACTAGTTTCAAATGCGTTACAGTTTGTTCGTAACCTTTTTTTTTTCTACGAAACTATTCCACGTGTGTTCATTGTGCCAACGTACGAAAAAAAAAAAAACACACTTCTGACTAGGTCGAAATGGCGTTGTTAAAACTACATGCTCATTAAAAACACAGATTATAAGTCCTCCAACATGGCTGAAAATCGAATTTTAAAATGCCGTACTTTAAAATGTGCTAACCGGATATATGTGAAACTCAGATATAGACGTGTACTGAACTTTCATACATACTTCCCACCAATAAAATTAAATGGTCACCGCTTAGTGTCCCATAGTAGAAACTGTTCGGCGGGAACCTTGCATCTCTGAAAGAAAATTATTGTCGTAGATACAATATTTCTGTTAAAATAGGGACAACAGTCCAGTTTGTTTGTCGGTACTATCTGCGTTGTTCCTATAACAATCTGTTCAGTAGAAGTTACAATACGTTCTGTTAAAGAAAAATGCTCTTTACTCTTTCTAGTGAAAAAGTTGTTACTTTTACAGAAAATATTGTTATAGGAACAATCAAGATAGTAATGGCAACCTAGCTGGACTGTAGTCCCTATTTTAACAGAAGTATTGTACATACAACAATACTTTTCTTTCAGTGCACGCTAGTTCAGCGATTAGCCCATTGAGACGATGCGGTATTTGATGCGCGCTTAAAGGTCGCCCTTACTGCTCCTTTAACGCGCAGGCAGGCGGCCAACGTAAATTCCCCCAGAACTGTGGAAATGTACTGAAGTAACATGACAAATAATGTCGTGTGGCAGTTTGTGTAGCAGCTGTTTGCTGTCATGCATGTTGCCTCCGCTTACACAGTGTTGACGTGCAGTATGACACGTATGACGGCGGCTTACCGAAGACGCAAGGTTGCGACAGATAGACGGCCGGTCCGTGTAGCCACCCGAGGCTGTAACTTTCTCGACCGACGACTGAACAGTATGTACGTTTCCCGGTCAGCTCCGCGCACAACAGTACAAACTATATGGTACCAAGTACCCTAGTAGCAAATACAATCATTTTTCAGTTGGCTAACTGTTGGCAGAAGCGGCCAACGTTCGCTAGTATGATCGTCTATTTTTGCTGGAATGGTTGTTATCAGGCCATGCCAGTAAAAATGTTTGTTGTCATAGGTCTACTGAAATAATTTTAATGTGGACAGCTTAGTTTAAAAAGACTGGCATATTTCAATATACGGTCCACAAGCAGACTTAGCAAACTAACCCACAAGCATCTGAGTTTAATAAGAATGATTGTGGAGCACTTGTGGCCACGGGTGCATTCCGAATGTTTACTACCTGTGGGCTGCTTATCACGATCAGATTTGCGCAAGTGGGCCAGTTGATGTTTGCTATTTGGGTACTTACACATAAACAACGAACATCATTTCTTAACAACAATAATTAGGTTTTTTTTATTTACCGTGTAAATTGTATTCATAACGTATTATTTCCAACGTTGAATCTCCTAAACTAAAGGAAAGCCATAAAGTCAAGTCACAATCATCTCTGACAAGCGACATCATTTACTGAACAAAAACTATACAATATAAACGGATATAATTTTGAAAACCACCAAATATCCCTTTAACAAAACCAACTAAATTATTATCCCTACATACTAACTAATTCAGAACAACAAAATTTAGTTTCAAACGACTACATTTGTAACATTGTTATCGTGTGTGTGGCGATACTTGAAAGGAAATAAGGAACATTTTTTAAGAGGTGTGACGTACACATATCGTTGAGTGTAGAATTTCCTCGAGGTGCTCTCGTTTGTTTCCCCGTCTTCATTCCGCTCTACGCCTATTATATCTCATCGCAATCGTGCGCCCGACTGGCCGACACGACAAGTGGCATTCTGGCGGAAGACTGGTCGGAATTGTCTAGCGCTAGCCTCCTTTTATACACGCCCAAAGCAAGTGTATGCTGTAAGTCACAACAATTACAGAATATAAAGTAGTACACAGGCTACGTGATGAGACACGGTTTTTCTTTGGTGCCTTTCTAAAGACGGACACAAGCGTATTTACATTACACATATGGTAAATCAAATACGCAGAATCTAGTCTACTACATATTTTGCTCACTGACAAATGATAGGCACCAAAATAAACATCAGCTAAACACTCAACTTAGCTGTACGTTTCTTTTTTTGAGATAAACAATATTTATGTTGCTGTGTTTTAAACATAATGTTCTGTAAAAAAAGTAACATTTTGTAGTTCGTGTTTTAGTTTATTTAATTTTACAAGCGGGCATGATGGTTCGTAAGAGTATTTAATCAGCGCCGCGCTGTTATCTCTTCCTCAATACGGATTTTCTCCCCCCCCCCCCAACCATTCTCACTCCTCTCTCTCTCTCTCTCTCTCTCTCTCTCTCTCATCACACTGTAAGAAATTGTTTGGACGTGTACCACACGTGCCTATAGGAGTAGTGAGAATGTGAATATGGCGAAGAAATTGCCCGTGCAATTATGGTACGTATCCAATTAAACTAGGCAGAAAAGTGGCACGTATAGAGGAAATGCTAACTTTGTATGATAATGAGACAATATTGTATTGCAAAATTCCCGCACGACGTAAAGGTTAATTACTTCCATTCCATGTAAAGAAAATTTACCAAAGTATTTTTTTTTTACTGTGCAGGCTACACAGTCGACATAAACCATGATTTGACCATTATTTGGTTTTCTATGTTAACTTACTAAATTGTCAAATGCCTATTAGTTTAGCAGTAATTTATGTACCATGTACGAGAGAAATTAGAAGTCACCATAAAGATTTGCCCCGTATAAATCACTCGGCGTGTCATAGCCATTTGGCTACATGTTGTATATATCATGACGTAAGGCACGAAAAGAAAAACAACTGGCACGCCTTTCAAGAAGCTAGTATAGTGCCAAGGTACAATGCGCGCCAGCCTAGATAGCGAGTGGGAGCTAGAAATTCAAGCAGCAAGCCACTGCAAAAACACCTAGTAGCCTATAAATACCGGAATGAAATCGATATATGTAAATTAGCCATTCGAATTTAAACGGTAATAATATTATATGCACCACATTCCAGCTCGTTACCAGCCAACTTACGTGGCGCGTGCTGTACGAAAAGAAAACACGCTTCCGGCAAGTACGGAATGTCATTGTTAAAACATCATGATAATAAATAAACAATGCTTGGAAACCCTCCAACGCAGACTGTCATACTTCAAAATGTACTAATAGGATGTATGCGAAATTCAGATACAACGTACACTGAACTTTGCTACAGTCTTTCTATCAGGAAAATTATATATCAGTCACAGATTAAATCCCATAGCAAAAATGGATCGGAGGGAATCTTGCACATACGGTTAGCGCTGGGCTCGTTGAGGCGACGCGGAATTTGATGCGCGCTTCAAGGTCGACCTTATAGCTCCGTAACTTTTGAACCTCTCACGCGCTGGTAGGCGCCCTTAAGGCTCGGCATCAGTCGCCATATTGAATTATGTAATTTTTCGCTCTTATGAAATTCTGAGAAGAAAAATATACAATTTGTTAGTATAATATCAATTGTATTTACCTTGCACTACAATAAAAGCACCGCAGTTTAACTTTTTCCGTATATTTAAGTCGTAATCAGTCGAGCAAATTAAGAATATAAAAAAATCTTTTTTGCCGTTACTGCTTTTACTGATCGAATTACCGTTAAGAAAGTAATAAGAATTTTCTTACTACAATTCGGTCTGTAACAACAGTAATGACAAAAATATATTTATGGTGTCAAAAATTCCATCAGTATGTATTATATTCCGGAGTTAGGTTAAAGTTCCAAAAATTCACCCAGAAGAAAGTTATGACACAAAATACATACATTCAAGTAAGCGGCCAGTTGTAGTTAAAACTCTGAAACTTGTCGACTTGTCGAATTCAACATCGGCATATGTTTACTTCGATTAGTCGATATTGTTTTGGAAAGGTGTTTGACATGTCCATGGTCGACATGTCAATGTGTTCGACGACGTCGAGATGGTTGGTAATGTCGAGGCCGGCTTTTCGAACATTTGTCGACACTTCACAGACGTCAAATTCTGTGTGTCGTAGAGCCCTGAGATTGCAGTCCGTGACGCCACTACAGTGGCAGAGATGCCGGCTCGTCAAGCCAGCCAGTCTGCGGTTGAGGGAAGTGATGTGGGGTTGTTGGAGGCGGACAGGAGGGGGTTTAGTTGCGTAACTCCGACCGAGATGCAGACAAAGCAAGGTGTTTCAGCATCTTGGCCAATGGCGCCGCCGCCCGCCAGGAGAAAGTGCTTGCCTTTGGCAGCCGGCCTTTATTAACATTCCTCGCCCCCTCCCCTTGTAGACAAAATACCCCCTCGCCCTCGTGGAGTAAGGTTGAACTTGTGCTCTTTATTAGCGCTGGAGAAATTCACCGAGCTTGAGACGCCCTCTTAGAAAGCTCGCTGCGTTGTCGCAGAGAACACCTGCAATTACCAGTTATTTCTGCGCAGCTGGTGGTTCGGCGTGCCACACCTCGGGAACTCTATTACGAATATAAAGAGTTCAGCGCATAACATCGAGGTCTTCAGCGCTGGTGAGGGGTGATATGATGTGAGTATGGAGCAGCGCCGGAATGAAAGGGCGGGGGAAACTGGAGATCCCCGAGAAAACCCGCCGACCAGCGGCATCGTCCGGCACGATTCCCACATGCGAAAATCCGGGGACCGATCACGCCGGGAATCAAACCCGGATCGCCTTGATGGGAGGCGAGAGGTCTGACTCCTTGGCCACCGCGGAGTCCCAACAAAGTTTGTAAAAGGTGTGTAACAAGGAGACTGGGCTCAAGTCTTACATTTTGTACGTTATTCGGTGACGACCCCAATGCCATCCCAGGGGTGCCCACAATAGGGGATTATTGCGCAAGTTGCGCATTTAGAATTTTTTGGGGAGGATATTTTTTTTCGGGGATAAAATGTTTAATCATAAACGAAAAATATTTTCATGATTGTACAAGTGCTATCTCGGTATTATCTACAAAGTAGGCTAGTAAATACCAGAGCAGTTGAATTTGTTTCCGATTGTTTTTACGAAACGGTATCCTAAATTTCTCTCCAGTACTGAAGTGTAACTCATAATAAATTTGTTTTTGAGTTTTTGGTGGGGAATTTTTCGGGGGGGGGGGTGGGGAATTTGCGCATTAGTTCTTTGGAGGTGGGTGGGTTTGGGCACCCCTGAGTCATCCGTCCTGGGTTCGAAACACACTTAGTACAGTTTAGAGTTATTATGGGAAACTAGGACGCAACACCTACCTAACGAAATAAAAATAAATTCAGTTCGGCAAACTTTTCTAATGGCACAGTTAGAAATTATGTGACTAAAATCGAAATTTTCGTCCGGGTTGTAGTTTACTCTAAAAATAAAAGAGAAACCCACGTTAATCTATTTCGTTTGCTATAAATTAGTGCAAATTAAGTGTAATTTCTAGCATTTAATCATACCTTTTCATCACATTAAAACAGTTTATATCGCCTCGAACATCTTTACGAACAATTAATTTTTATCAGACTAAATACGTGATTAAGAAAAATTAACAATGTTACGCTATTTTAATTGTGAATAACAAATTTTTTTTTAAATTTGCATTGCACATTATTACTATTATATATTGAAATGCTCATAATCGTGTTAAAATACTATACAAAAATTAATTTCTCGTTGGTTTTCTGATTTTATTTCGTTACCTTTTATGTGATGTTACAAAAATACGAGGCAAGACCCAAATTTGTACTGATTTAATGAAAGTTGTTTTTTTATTCCTGAACGATAACATATATCTATGAACTATTGCACTGTGTTGTTAAAACTGTTTTACTACGTAGTCTAATTTTTCTAGACAAAAAAATTTATGAAGTTGGCTAAATAATTCATACATGAGATGTTACTTAATTACATAATTATCAGAAACTGTCGTGTATTTTGCCTTTGAAAATGTGTTTGCATAAACATTGTTTTTAATAAACCGCGTAATAGTTTTTCGAGATCGCTATTCGTTTTGGTTTTAAAAAATTAATTATCTTAAAAAAAATGCAGTAGAAATTATGAATCGTGACCTTACAAGTACGTACATGTACGTGCCGCGTTTCCAACTTTCCTCCGAAACAGCTCAACTTACGTCGGAACTCTTTTATCTGCAATAAGAGCACACCGTTCCAACTATGCTTCTATAATTTAAAATTACGGCACGCTTATTAGAAACGTTTTTGGAACCCTCATATAGAAAATAATACACTATGTTTGGACTGCTGTAATTACAAAAAAATACCGCCCGGATTCGTAAAACATAACAATAAAAGCATGCGTTTGACCTTACTACCAAGTTTCCAAAAATAAAATTCAAGAGTTTCCGTTAAAAATGTCATCGGAAAAAGAGTTAAACAAAAACACTGCAGGCCAGTGTGGCGAGCTGAACCACATCGTTCCGTTGTCTCCGTGTATCAAATGCGAGAAATTACATCCGGTATATTTGCCTCTATAAAACACAGGAAAATAATGGCATTCAACAGCCATAACATACCGACAGTGATGTCGTTAGAGACAGAACTGATGACTCAGAGGTCCAGGAATACTACCTGTTTTAAGGTGGTAGCTTGCTAGATGTATTGGTTTTATGTTTGTATACTTGTAACTAATTTCTTGGTTAAATTTTGACATTTGGAGTCAGTCATGACGTGCATAAGTACTTAATAGATTTTTGTAAGTTTGAGTGTGCTTTATGTCATCCATAATTTCTGATGTGACACTGAAATTATTAATTCCTTATTACGATCTTCCAAATCCTAACAGTATGCCTACTGGTAAATACACAATCTTGACATTAACATTCTTGATAAGATATTCGATCTGCCTAACATGGCCTTGATTTCAAATAGTTGATAAATAATAAATTAAAAAATTTAATAAAATCCATCCAAAATTTTAAGAAAACTACCACCTTAAGGAACTTTTCGTGGAGTGATCTCGGGGAAACCGTGGAAAACCAAAGTTTGAATGACTGGACCGGGAATTGAACCCTTGTTCCCCCAGAATGAGAGTCCAGTGATTTATCACTGCGTCACGTCGCCAGTCTCATATCGGCGAACTTTCTCTTTCGTTCTGTCCCGTCGTAGTGTTGAACCTACGTCTCGTGTAGAAGCCCGGAGGCTAGAGAGAGAAAGTACGGAATGGCTCGTGCGACACCAGGCAACAACGTATAAAAATGCGAAGTGGCATGGGGACGACTATCCAAGTAACATTACCATTGGCTGAGCCAGGATCTGTGTGGGCGATGACGACCTTGGCCCACATCTCTGGAGCGTTGCCTCATATTTGCCGCATCGTGTATGCGGGTGATGCTGGGAATGCACCCGGCAACTTCGAGTCCTGGACGGTTCTGTTAAAGAGTTAGTGCACCTGGCACGTGAGACGTGATGTAGCGTGATACGGACAGCCGTTTTTCATGCATATTTACTTAAAACGATTCCAATGCGTTTATCTACGAAAAGAAAACACACTTCAAATTAAGTCCCTATGATTTAAAAAATGCAGTCCGGTAATTAAAACCATGATTATCAAGCTCCTCAAAAGTGCTAAAAATTACTTTTTCACGTTGCTGTAGCCGAGAAAATATCAACCGTAATTGTAAAATAAAATCATAGAAACCTGCGTTGTAAACACATACTTTCCACAAATAAAATTATATGGTCATCGCTTGAAGTCCCGTTGAAAAAAAGGTACTACGTAAACACTGCACGCTAGTTTAGTCCTCCGCGCCTAGAGGCGATGAGGTGTTTGGCGCACGGGTTATATTCGACTTATTGCCTTCCCCGTTTCCGTGCCACAAACGTAAAAAAAAAGCTACGGTCTATTAACTCTTAAGTACGTTACATACCTTGGATATTAGAAGTAAAGATAGGAAGATACGTGTTCAATTATATTTGGTGAGGCTTAGTACCTGTCGTACCTACGCATATACCACCTCTGACTTTTCTATTCATCTCGGAGAGGCCCACATTACTACAGGATCTGTTAAGACCATTCTCTCTTGCGTCTATAGTTTTTGTGCTAATTATTTCTTAAAGCTTAAACGAGAGCAGATATCACAAATGTGTTCGGCAGTTTTGTTTAAAATGGTTTTGGCCGGGATACTTTTTTTTAAATCAAGAAACTGTACGGTTTCGACCGAATAGTCAATTAACCAAAAATTAATTAATTACGTAATTAGATAAAAATCATAGTGTTTACTGCCTTAAAAAAATCTGCCAATACGGAGGAGACGATGTTAAACAAAACTGCCAAGCAGATTTTTCATATCTGCTCTCGTTTAGGCGTAAACAATTATTAATATCGCTAAAAAAGTAGAAATAAGAGAGCGTGGCATTAAGACTTTTTTATACCCTGAAAACTATGAGCAAAAATTAATTTTCACTGTTAAAAATAACACTTCAAACCATCATTAATACTTCCATACATTTTGTCCTCGTAGCTGTATTCTTTTCTTCTCAAGGAACAAAATCGTTTTCTCCTGAGAGCAACGCCTTTAAAAATGACTGAGGACCGCCGAATATAATTTGATATGTAAGTTCCTCAAGATCCTATCCTTTCTCACTCCAAGGACTCAGGTAGGAACCGAGCGAGGCGTCGCCACGGTAACACGTTGGACACGCATTCGGGAGGACCCGGGTTTGATCTCCAGCTCCGGCCATCTTGATTTCGGTTTTTCATGGTTACCCGAAATCGCTCCAGGCGAATGCTGGGATGGTTCCTTAACAAAGGCCATGGCCGATTCCTCTCCCAGCTTCTGCCATTGTACCAAGTTGTGTGTCGCCGTCTCTAAAGACCCCACTGTTGACGAGACGTAAAGTTCATTTACCTTACACCTACAATCTCAGGTAGGAAGAGGTCATAAGGGGTCTACTTAGTTGCTCTTCAAACGCGTCGCAGTGGGTTGCGACTGTTCTTTTTACGAAACTATTTAACGAGCATTGTATGTGTATATCTATTTCAAACTATGTCCCTACAATTTAAAAAATCCGGCACGTTTATTATAAAAACATTATTTTCTTGCATCTCAAAATGGCCAAAATGGCTTTTCTAGACTGGAGAAAGAACAACAGGATCCGAAAAAAACGCAACAATAGAAACGAGCGTTATACTTTGAAATATGCTGCCACAAATATAATAATTTGGTCATCGTTCCATGGCAGAAAGGATATAGGCCTAGTAAAGCACTGCACGCCGGCTGAGTGGATTGCACGGAGAGGCGATAATGCATTGCATACGTCGGTCAGCGGCACCCTTACCACGCCATAGATTTTCTGCCTCACACACAAATGCAGTCTAGCTAGGGAGGGCCCTTAAGGGCGCGGTCAAGCGCAATTTTCATCACATTTTTTTTATTTGTACCATATGTTTTTTTTATTATTTAAGATACAAAATGTGACTAAATTTGGCTCTTATGAAATTGTTTTATCTCTCATAGTTTTCGCGTAATGCCTTGTTAAAATCATAATTTGCATGTTCCTGTTTTAACGACTACACTAAAACCAACTCATATATACCAAACTAAAAAAAATCATAGTGGATAAAGACATTGCAGGCTACAATTTAATGCTCATAAAAATAAAAAATAAAAATTATTTGTATTTTTAAAAAAATACTGAAACTGAAAATAAAATTTAAAAAATTCAATATTTTTTTAAAATATAAATTATTTTTACTCTTTATTTTTATGAGCATGACATTGTAGCCTGCAATGTATTTATCCACTGTGATTTTTTTTAGTGTAGTCGTTAAAACGGAAACATGCACAATACGCCATTACGCGAAAGTTATGAGAGGTAAAAAAATTTCATAAGAGCCAATTTTAGTCACATTTTGTGTCAAAAATAAGAAAAAAATATCTGGTACAAATAAAAAATAATAAAATGGCGATGAAAAATGTGGAAGCCGCGCCCTTAAGGCGGCCGCCTGGATGGCGCTCGAACTGCGTTCATTGTGTTCGGAGTTACGTTTTTTTTCTCAGAGACCAGTAAACAAGCGTCCAATATGCTTACATACGAAAAAACACACTTAAGACTTTTTGTGAACATGGCTTTTACGACACTGCGCACATCGGAAGCATTATTTTAAAGCCACCAAACTTGGCTACAATTGACTTTTTCAGACAGTTTTTTTTCTCAAGACGTACCCTACGTACCGAATTCGTTCGAAGTTGTCTTATATTACACTGGTCTTAGCTACAGTGACGTACTCAATAAAATTATAGGATCGCCGCTTAAAATCAACAGCAGAATCGTTACGGCGAGAACACTTTGGCCATAGAGGCGATATCATTATACAAGTGCCGGACGGCGTCGCTCGTAGCGCCTCGTCGATTTTCGTCTGTCGCACACAAACATGCCCTTCACCAGGCAGCTGCCTTAAGTCACGAGGTTAGCCTGGCTAAGAACAAATTTCAGATTTAAACGTTCAAGCAGTTACTCGAGTAGGAAATTTTAAGGCCTAAGGCACTAAATCGCTTGCAGGAGTTTAAATATGAACTTAGTGACCGAGCGAACCTACACAACTCGAGCAGGTGACTACCGCCCCACGTACCTAGCTGACGTATAGTCTGTCTCACGAAAGAATTCCATTTTTTGACAGTTTTGAAGGCTATCGTGTGTACCAATTTCTGCAGGAAATAACTTTTAATTTTGATAAATTGCACACTTTGAGACCCAGCTAAGTGTGTTTGTGCAAAAGTTACTTGTGGCAGAGGAAAACACTGCTTATTTCATGGAAACAACTAAAAAATAAATGCAAACACAAATGTCAAAAAGTGGAATTCTTATATGAGACAGACTATACAAGAGAATGAACGCGCTTGTTTGCAGTGCGGGCGGCGACTGTCTTCTGAAAGCGTGCGCATTCACTGACAAGCTGTTTGCTCCACCATAGAATAAATACGGGACAGAATGAACGTTACGAAGTAAACAAATACTGTGTGTTGAATTATTGTCACGTCACTTAAGCGCGAAATGAGCTGCTGTTTGATTTTAGCTTTGACATAACACCACGAAACGCATACATTAACAACGCAAGAAAAAACACAGATAAAGGTGGATATATGCGTGAGATTACAGCAACAACTTTAGATATACTTCATGCAAAGCTTAAACATGTTAGTCTTCCGTTTCGTCATAACTTGCTTATCGTATCATGCGTCTTAATTAGAATCGTTGTACCTAGAACATTTGCAAATATAATTGAGTGTCAAACGTAATTAATCATTTTCAAGTGCAAAAACATACTGTACACATTTTTTTACTTGTTTTGATTTCACGAGGTATCAAATAATAGTACATACATTAACAAAAAAAAGTGGTAAATAAAAATTAGGAAAGGAATAACACGTTTATGTGTTGAGAAATGAAACTGTCAAAATCACGCGTACTAAATACGGTTGGCTACATCTCAAAGTAGTGTCTGAAATCGCTAGAGCAGTACAAAGGCACATCCTTTCCATGTAGCTCATCCACAATTTATTTAAAGTCTTACGTTAACGTACAAAGTAAAAATTTTTCAATGTTAAGCTCTGATTTCAAGACAATCTATCGACGGATTCAAAATAAATTGATTTATTTAGTTCGTATGACGGCAAAACTAAAACCAAGCAGTGAGTTATAATACTACATTTTTATAAATGGTTTGCATCGGAGTTTCAACAGAAACTTATAATAAAGTATACAAAAAGAAGTATGAAACGGACGGTAGATTGTTTTCAAACAAATATTAAAAAATAATCTGTAAAATTATTGTGGTTATGTCACGGCATTTATAGGAAACAAAAAAAGCACTTGAAAGTTTATTAGGTCGTAGCCAGCGTAGTTTTATTATTTGTGTTGCATTTGTTGGGCAGATAATTCTGACGAGTGTCCACCTCCCTGTTTCTCCGATTTCATGGTACATGTGACTACTCATCTCTCTTCTTCCCTTTCCATAGAACACTTCGACAACACGTTGCACTCGTAGCCGAATACCGAGGCTACAGAAAATTAATTTGCTGTAGCCTGGTTTCTGTTGGATATTAATGTAGAACTAGTGATATACTTGTAACCTATACCTTCCGACACAGAGTGGCGATGGAATATTTGTCATCGCTTCAACATGTTGCCTGTTGTGTGGGAATATTTGTACATTTAGTACGACAAAAAAGTTTATTATTGAAATCATTTCAAAATGCTGACGTGGTGCCTTTCAATGCTTGTAAAACTAGATAAAGTTCTTTACTTTAAAGTTTTACCTTGCAGATTATCCAAGCCACTAAGCATTCAATTGAATCAGTGCATACCTATATCTATTCTTCAGGTAGCTCGATTTTAAAACAAGTTGTTAGTATCAGGAGCTATGCCGAATACAATCTGTGACGTCTTACTGACTCTATTGAGTATTTACCCTAATATGAGAGTTCCTGCGGCCACGTCAGCCTACAGGATGCTTGTTTACCAACGGTCTGCCTACAGCGTTGCCATATCTCCCGGCTCGGCGGCATTCGGGCGTCCTCGGCACTGCTCGTGTTCGCGCGGGGCAAGCCTCCCAAGCCAGGAGCTTCCCAGCTGGCGACTGAATGAACTTGAAACGGCGCCTGGCGATTGCGTCATCAGATCTGGGAGAAAAAAACGGGACGGGCAGTCCAGGCTGACCCGCTGACCTTCCAAGGACGAGTCAGGGAAAGCGCCGGCCCGCCTCATCCTTCTTGCGTAATAACGGGACTTGGATCCCATCCTCCGCCTCTCTCTCTGTAGCTCCACTCTTTCGCTCTCGCTGGATCGCTTCTTCAGCCGTCTGCCCCGCTGGCCTGTGATGATGATGGTATCAGTCGTAATTATGTCTGATGGGCGCGTCGGATAGCGTGCACTCGCTACTGCGGGCTAGAAACACCACTTTCATTCTTCCTTCCATTGCTGCTGGCTGTCGGATGGTAGTTCATATTGTGTCTACTGTATAGGAGCCGCAAGATAAGTACAGCCTTTTATAATGCACAGAAGCATGATGTGAGTTTGGAGCAGCGTCGGAATGAAGGGACGAGGGATACGGAAGATCCCCGAGAAAACCAGCGGGGCATCGTCCGACACGATTCCCATATACGAAAATTCTGTGACCTGCCGCGCCGGGAATCGAACCCGGATCATCTTGGTGAAAGGCAAGTGATGCAGCCACTGCACCAAACACGACCCCTAATGGCACAGAAAATTGTATCGTCAGTACCTTGCAGTAATTTTTAATAAATATGTTACCTTTAGTTGTTACATTGTAAATAACTGTGCAGTACTAAATCTGATATCTTCAATGCCATTTATGCAACAGTTTCATGTCTAAAAGTCTGAATTTATCACGTAGCACCTATAGCGTCTTGTAGAAACGCAGTAGCGATTACACTGTTCTTAGAAAGCGTCAACCATTACAGCAATCTAAGTGCTTCAATAAATTGTCCAAAAATGCCAAACATCTATACCTTAAGCGTATAAGCTAAATTTTCGCCTTTCTTTACTGGTAAAGAGCACACTGTAAACGCTTCCCTTTGTTTTCAAAATATATTTGTACAAAATTATAATTAAAAAAATACGGCGAGAATCATAATAATTTTCAACATATTATTGAAACACTCACAGAAAACGTTCTGGTGCTTCCAGTAGCATTTTATGACCAATTTTCTTTCTTAAAAACTTAGCCTATCCTGTGCCATATTCTCTTGGCCATTTTTTTAAAATATATTTTTTGCGAGGATACCTCAAAGGAAAGTACAGAATGTCCCAAAAATTCCAAATATATGGGAAACATATGTAAAACCAATTTCGTATTTCCCGGAATATTTGTCGCTCTTTTTAAAACTTAGCTTCATCTATGCCATTCTTTTATGTTACCTGTACTTTAAAAACTGCGAGTTGTGGGCAATTGCACAGAAAGTGAGCACATTTTTCTGTGACGACTAGGCATATGCATCACGCTGTCACTTCAACATGTGGGTCTGTTTCGTTAGTACCAGCTGGGAATATTTTTGACTCGTAATCAGCTAAATACTTTCTCAAGCATTTTTTTTACCCCTACCCTTAAAAACACATAAAAACCTAAAATGAATACAACATTATCTCGCAGGGCAATGAGTACTTTCCAGTGGCTAAGTTGCACATTAATTTCTAGAGCTTAGCTGAGGCGTAAGCGAGCGACATGCACATCCTTGCGTACGTTACTTTTAATAGATTTGCAATGAAAGAACGAAATTGTTCTAGTCTCGAAGACTCAGGTTTGGTGTAGTCCATTTCAAATTAAAAAAAAAAAAGTATGTTAGATCAAATATTCTGTGATAAAGGAAGGCTATGTCTCACAAGTATGCGGTATTGAGTTCAAAGATAAGCAGCACCCATACGTATGGTAGATGATGCAACGATGACAGGGCTTAAAAGTTCACGTACAATGTGAGAAAGGTTTAGTTAATCTACACTAAATTTTCTCGGCGCAAAACCAAATAATTTGTTCATATAGCAAAATTAATATTTTGTTTGCTGAAGTAAACATTTTCGTTGTTTTATTTTTTTTTCCTACCGCAATATTTGGCCAGTACAGCTAAATGTTTGTTTAACTGTGCAGAGAGTTTTGAGCCAAGCAATTAATAAATAAGTAAATAAAACGTATTAGGATAGAGAACCGAAACCGAGACCTCTACGGCTAAGACTAAACATTGGTAACTAGCGCATTATAACACATACATACATATATAACGCGACGCCACTGATATATCGTCGCGTGGAGTGTTCCAATGTGTGCGGTGCCCAGCAATGACTAGAGACCGGAAAATTTCGCGGGTTCAGTGAGATGTAGGCTAGCCTCCAAGAATATATGTGAAATCGTGTAGACAGCAGCTGTTTATTAACTGCTCGCTGACACTGTGAAATGGGCCCTGTATTCAGCTACAGTTATATTATTGGCTCGGTTACTTCCAGGAAGTGTCGAGTAAGTCGACGACCAATTGCGAACGTGATACAGACCTATAGTTGCTTGAATTCCTGCTTGCGCCTAAAAGAAAACGCGAAATATTCAGGTCTCTAGAAATGACTATACGCAACACTGAGTTGTCTGGGGAGCCATTTGACTTGTATGGTCAGGAATACTCCACAGCCAGTAGCGTACAAGAGGCAAGATACGAATTATTATTATTCTATAACATATACACCTTGGTCTCTGCAACAATACAACTGTTCAAAGCGTATAGTCGCTGCTAACCGCACGCCTTGGAACACAGCCACACTACGCCAATGGTATGTATGTATGTATGTTTGTTTGTATGTATGTATGTATGTATATATATATATATATATATATATATATATCGACCGATGTGTGTATGTATGTTCCGTATGGACTCCAAAACGGCTGGAGCGATTTTCAGGCAATCTTCAGATTAGCTCAGCGGGTGATCCTGTGAAGTTTGGTAGCAATCAGAACAACAGTTTTTTTTGCCAATTTTGTGTCATATTTTCCTTACAAATTACACGTTCGATTCCCAGCAGAGTCGGTCACCGGTTTATTGCACGTGGTATTCGTGCCATACGATGCCGTTGGTGAGCGGGTTTTCTCTGGGATATTACGTTTCCCCCGCTCCCTCATTCCGGTGCTGCTCTTTACAACATGTCGCCCCTCCTCAGCGCTAAGGACCTAGATGTTAAGTGGTGACCAAAATCTCTTCACTACACTTATCACTGGATCAGTGATATGCAGGCAAAACTTCACACACAGACCTCTGTACACTAGAGACTCAGCTGGTTGTTCATTGACTCCATCACAAGTGTGAAGTCAATTTTACATAGGCTCTGGCAGCAAATATTCTTGTTTTCTCACAGGTTCATTATTGGCTCTGAGGTGGTTATTAATCTTTGTTGCAATTGTAAAACTGACCTAACGAGGAATACATTATCCTCAGATAATTGTTGATATATATCTTTGTCATTAACAAGTTGGTACTGATGCCGCGGTGGGTATTATCATAAAGTAAATATGGAAAACACTTGAATCACTTAGTGAGTTTATGGTACGACCCAAAATTTTGTAACCCCCTAATAATATTATGTTCTCGGAGGCTAGCTCTTTTATTGGTCGGAACCCGTTTCCACGGCTGAGTTCTTCTCTGCAGCAGCTAACAATGTGAAGCGATACCCGACTTCTGGTCTGCAAGTTGACCTTGAGAGCGTACGTGTGGCCACTGTGCGTAGCGCTTCTCGTATCACTTGCGAGGTCCGAGACAATAGAAACCTCGACTTTCGAGGTCCTACTCTCACCGATATACTCGCTGGCAAAAAAAAAAAAAATCTGCAATAGGCCGTGTCTATTGTTCCTGACTGGCGAGAACAATGAGGGTGTTGCGCGATGCGGAGCTTACGAAGCAACGGAAAGGAAACATTGGCGCACTTTTGAGGAAGCTTGTGTGTCTTGTAGTGTGGGTGTCGCTCGGCAAGACTGGTGACGTTTGCTTTCGTGACGTATCCGTGTGATCTCGCTCTCTCCAACTGGGAAGGTTCTCTCTCGTATTTGTAAACAAACGATGCAAATGATACAAGTTATAAACACACTACAGGTGGTTCGGAATAAAGTGAGCACTCAGAGAAGCCCTGCTAAAGTTCTATTTTCAGCCAGTTCGTATCTTTCCGCGCATAAAGGCTAACGGCGGCACATGTCTAACCTCTCTGGACACGTCACTTTATGTTTGCGCGTGTAAGATAAATAGCACAGTCAGTATCAATCGATATACTTTATTAAAAAGTTTATTAATTATGTAAAATACAATTGTGACAATTTCGGTAGAATTTTTTTCAGTATTGTTGTATTTAAATAGGAAAACACATGGAACTATATTGCTTAAGTTCGCTGCCAACCATACAAGCAGTAAGGCAACTACGTATATATAGTTAATGTTGAATTATATGCAGTAACGGCTAGAGACATTTTTCAAAGGTTAAATTTTGAGTGCTCACTTTATCCCGAATGGCCTATAAATACATTTGTGGGTCGTTCAAATAATAAGTTTTAGACCTACCGACGTCGTATTTAAAGCTATGACAATTTTTTTGTATTTTGTGTATTTAAACACGCATTAGGGCCAAAAATACTAACATATTTTCTCGCAATAAGTAACTGATAGATGACGCAAAATTACGTCCTACAAAGGAGGGGCGGCGGAACGAGAAGGACGAAGAAAATGGGTGCATCCTGAGGAAACCAATCAACGGCAACGTCCGCCACATTTCCACAAATAAAATAATAAAAAAAAAAAGTTAAACCCCGCCGCGGAAATTGAACCTGATCGCTTTAGTGAAATGCTACATCTGGCCACTGCGTCAACGGCGGCCCCTTCGCACGCGAAAATATTTCATAGCTACAGCCAGTGATTTTTGGTGAAAATAACTCTGTGTCTTAGGGTTATATATACCAGCTAATAACAGACGTGTGGTGTCGCAATGGCATTGTTATGTTTGGCACAGTCAAATGGGCCACACCTCTGCACATATGCAATCTACAAGTAACCATAAATCAGAATTTCAGATCTGCACGTACGGCATTGAAACCAAGCGATGGAGAATTATTTTCACAAAAAATCACTTCTCTCTAACTATAACGTGATACTCACGTGCACGCTTAGAAGCTACTTGATATTCGGCTGTGGCTCGTGAATGTGACATAGGACTGAGAAACTTAGGCTGTCGTCGGACGATTCCGCGAAATTATCGCCTTTCTGTAAATAAATAAAGAAAACAATAGTACACCAGATATATACATTGGTCCAACGAAGGAGATGTTTCTCATTTGGGAGAAGTAATTTTATGATGCTGCTATGATTAATGTGTACAAAAAAACTATTTGCACAAGCAATATTTTAATTACTTGCGTGTTGATAAGATGCTCTATGTTGGTTGTTGACCACTTTTATTTGACAGAAAAGCTGAAACACTGAGCTGACCCAATCAGAATAAGTTACTGCAATACAAAATGCCTGTAATTCACAACAAACCTTGTACGCATAAGAGTTCCAGAGACTGACTTGGAATTGAATAAAATTGTTTTTAAACACAATTTCAATCGATTATACCACAAACCAGGTATATATTTTTGTGAGACCAGCGTAAGAATTTATATTGTTCTGAAGGGGAAATGTGAAAAAATTTCTAAAGTTAGACTTGCTAGATCAATTTTTTTTTAAAATGAAATGTGAATCGATCACATTGTGCAAGTATGACTGAAGGATATTTAGTTGAAGTGTTTGGTTAACGTCGTAACTTGACGAGCCGGAGTGGTTTCACGTTGCATGTACTTGGTGCGGCAGTGTAAGTCATTGCCAAAGATTGTCCTCTTGCCCAGTTTCGTGACTTCTATTATAATTAGTTTTAAAGTGATAAATGTCACATTATTTTTTGTAGAAAAAACTAGAGAGTTAGTCAATAGTTATAATTATTCCTTAGTGTTTTATGTTTCTGCCCAAAAATTAGGTTAAACATCTTGCATTATTTATGTATTCACATCTCCGAAAATACATTAAAGTGTAAAAAAAATTTCGTTATTTTAAAAAACTAATAAAATATTACTTTTAAACATACTGTCCTATTTTCAAAATTAAAAAAAAAAAAATAAAAAATAAACTCTGAACATAGCCTGAAACACTTATCCGTATGTTCATTAATAATCAAGTCCCGTATGATTAAGTATATGGCCAAAACGTTTTATTAGTTAAATATAATGGTGACATTAAACATTTGCTAGAAGCTGATGTTAAGTGCTGAACAAAATCTATTTACTTTAACCCGGCATACTGTATAACTTAGCTTTGGACCCTATGCCTAGACAAAATGTTAAATTTTGCGTCTAATAGTTTCAAAGTATGTTATATATAGGCCTACGAGATTTTCTTAATAGCGTTGCTGCGTGTTCTTCGTGTTTGGAATGATCTCCTAACAACTACGTTAACAAGGTCGCTTTGACACTTCGCCGTGTCGAGTATCTACTCTAGTTTATAGTCGGATGAAAGAATAGTGACGTCAGACACTGATTGATTGGGTTAGTGTACCACATAAACGGCTCCACGAAACAACGACGATAATTGCCAACCTTGATGGCAACTCGAAATGTCAGTCTAGCTAATGATAGCTAGGTTAAGTGGAGAGGTTACAAGCGCCTAGGCAGGCTGAGGCCTTTGTTTTGGTCGTCTGTGAAGACATGACCTCTAGTCGGTTACTGACTGTATCGGCAAGAGTAAGTTTTGCAACAATCTTATTTATGGATTTCAGAAATTGCCTAAGGCTGTTGAAAAATTTCTTCTTAACCTGAATACGTGTATTGATTTCTTTGTGCGTTGTTATATCTGAGCCACTGTTAGCCCTGTCTTACGTCATCAGAGCATAGCAAAAGTTGCCCACAGTCGGCATGTCCAAAACTGGCACAAGAGTTCACTGAATATCACGAATAATTTAAACTACATTTTTCTTTTGTTTTTCAGTCTAATTTTGGGGTATTTTGAAAGGCAGTTGGAGTAAGCATGTTAAGCTTAAGCGCGCATTATCGTTTAATCGTGTTACATCCTTGGATGTACTACTTTAATCTAAAATCAGCATAAAATGGCTTCTTATAGCTTCATTATTGGTTTTACTGCGTTGACAACATTAATTTAATTCATAAAACATGTGTTAATTATCCTGAAATAAAACTGTTTCTACAAAGAAACTACTACAACTTCTATATATAACGTGATGCCTATATTTTGTGTATCAATGTTTGTTCTTCCACGAGAAAACACGCTAAGGGACAAGAAATAGTCTTGTGAACAATGTACAGTGCAGAGACGAATGTAGCTTCGTCACTGGATCATGTTAGGCAACGCCAACTCGTGTAAAATAAATGTATACTGGACGTTTGCTAGAAGTCAGATATAGCAAGGCACTACGTCTTAAATAGTATACCCTATATAACACCTCTCTTATATGTTGTTTCAGTCACTGTACTAAAAATGTTGCCTGGAAATTGCTTGCATGTCCTCTGCTTTCCATTCGTTTCTTTTGTTAGCCGTCCATGAAATGTATGTGTATGCTGGTATTATGACTAAACTAAAGTCCTAGCACTTCCATAAATTATACGAAATTTCGAAATGTCATTTCAAAATATTCAACTGCGACGAGGTCAAGACGATAATATCCTGACGTTACGCGTATTAGGAACGCTTATTTCGTTGCTGTCAATTATGCCAAGCAATAAAAATCTGCATTTTCAGAATGCCATGCTTCTAAATATACTGACTGGATGTACTGTACGCCGAGATACGACACGTAGGCCTACTGAACATTTAAGTACAGTTTCCACCTATAACATCTGTAAGATCACAAATTAACGGCCACAGCCAGAGCGGCACTTCATTTATATAAGCTTAGGGGTGAAGGGGAACTTTGATGTGGATGGTAATGTCGCTCTTATAGCTTCTTTACTTATGAGTCACCCGGGAGTTATCTGCCCAGCCACCAATATGCAGCGCGTCAGATGCATTCCCTCTTATTACGGATAACATTTATGAAAGTTTTTGTCGTAATAGTTGTCTATAATGGTGTTTTCGTGAAAACGATGCCGCAGTTAGCTCAGGGTCTAGAACTCTAATCTCCCACCATGGTGATTCGGGTTAGATCCCCTGCGTGGTAATCATACCAGATGCCACTGGTCGGCGGGTTTTCTCGAGATCTCCAGTTTCCCTACCACTCTTTATCCGGCACCCCATCATTGTAGGGCCGTATTACACCACAGATGCCTACAGGCACCCAATCATGAAGTTCGCAGTTCAGGGTGTTACAACCCGGCCGTCGAGTATCGTCCTCATACTGTATTTCGTGACAACGAATTAAACCAATTGGGCACTTTAACAACTGTATTTAAACAGTAAAAATCCATTAAAGGACATTTTAAGTATCAGAGACACGTGGAGCATTCCTCTACATTTATTATTACGTCATAAAAATGTAGGCTCACCTTTAAAGTGTGATACAGGCGTGCCGGTAATGGAAAGACTGCATGGCCGTAGAGGTTATGATGATATCTGATGTGCTTACCTGGATCGTCCTTATCGCCTCAGCGGTGCCTTTCAGCCTTGATAATCTACATATTTTGAGAGAGATCGCTCTTAATGTTAACACCCTTAAGAACTCAGCGTACTTAATGTAGGAATGTTAAGAAAGAAGGTATAGTAAAATAATTTCTCATAATAGCTAGCGTTTCTTTTTAATAGTTTTATGTACACTGTAAGATAAGTGTCCCGCACAGTGCATGGTTAATAACTTCCAATAATCTTTAGGAATTTTTTTGTTTGCATTTTAACTTGCAGCAACAGAATTTTAAGTTGGGAATAACTGTAATTCTAGTAGATAAATGTGAAAGATAACTCTTTTTACAAAACGTGTTCTACGAAATATTTGTTGTTGGTTTGAATAGATGAAAATCATATGTATACTCTCTCAAGTTTGTTGTGATATATAAGATTCATGATATTAAATATTAAAATTATATTTAAGTGTTAGTATTTCAGATTTGATACTATTCGGCCATATATTTCATGTAAAATAATTTTAGTTTATAATAAATTCCATTTGATTTCATTGATTAAGGGCGCGGTCTACCGCAATTTTCATCACCATTATTTTATTTTTTATTTGGACCAGATTTTTTCCTTATTTTAGACATCAAAATCTAACTAATTTTGGCTCTTATGGAATTTTTTGTACCTCTCATAGTTTTCGCGTAATGGCTTGTTAAAGTCATATTTTGCATGTTTCCGTTTTAAGGACTACACTAAAACCAACTGATATACCAAACTCAAAAAAATCACAGTGGATAATGACATTGCAGGCTATTATGTCATGCTCATAAAAATAAAGAATAAAAATTACTTGTATTTAAAAAAAACTTATTGTATTTTTTAAATTTTTATTTTCAGCTTTAGAATGTTTTTAATACAAATAATTTTTATTTTATATTTTTATGAGCATGACATTGTAGCCTGTAATGTCTTTATCCACTGTGATTTTTTTTAGTTTGGTATATCAGTTGGTTTTAGTGTAGTCGTTAAAACGGAAACATGCAAAATACGACTTTAATATGCCATTACGCGAAAACTATGAGAGATAAAAAATATCATAAGAGCCAAATTTAGTCAAATTTTGTGTCTAAAATAAGAAAAAAAAATATCTGGTACAAATAAAAAATAAAAAATGGTGATGAAAATTATGGTACCGCGCCCTTAAGAACGATTTTTTTTTAAATTAATTTCCCATTTAAGTTTTTTGGATCACTTAGGAAAAACATTCTCTCAAATAGCTGGCAAAAAAAAACACACTTTTTAGTTTCATTCTTATGTTTTGTTGTTGTTTATGTAGAAGTTACGACGGTTGTGTTTTGACGGTGCGTCCGCAGGAAAATTGTGGCTACCACTGAGACGGTCAACAGTTGCTCGTCGAAACAAACCACACCGTCCTGCTTACCTCACCTCCGAGCTCGTGAATACTAACTATGTGGACTGGCTTGTTGCCACGACCACGTGCCTGGCTACACTGTGAAAAACCCTCGTCTACAGAATAGCGAGTTTTTAACCCATAAACAATATGTGACTTTTATCATACTTCAGGTTGCAAATAGAGCTTTGTTCAGCACTGTTACGGGTGGTTCGAGATAAAGTGAGTACATCAGAAGCCATTTTTTTATTTCATATAGTTTATCGTTTGCTGCTAATTTTTAATATAAACAAAGTAACCTAAGTATCAAACGTCTATGGTCTCAATAAATAATATTTTTTTAATTGTGAGCCTATTCCACACAAGAGGTTTTCATAATTACTCACGTTATCGTGAAGTGACTATATTATACAAGTCTAGTAAAATCAGTATACATTTTCCTTTCCTTAAAATGTTTGTGATTGCTACTATAAATGTATTGAAAACAATGTATCATACCTACTTTTTTTAACACTCATATGCGTCGGTGTTTTAAATATCCAAATAATATTTTACAGTGTAGCAGTGGTTGCTAAGCGGTATTAGGGTTGCTGATGTCTTCTCTTCTCTTAGATACAAATCCCGCTTTTCGCAGAACAGTGCTGCTTAAAGAGAAAGTATTTCACCCCGGGTAGGGTTGATTCTATCCCAGATTGGAAAGTTCAATGTGAAAATTTTGAGACAGGGAAAATTTATGTCGCTTGAGCGCTGATGTCGGTAAGAGATGTAAACTGACCAATCACAGAGCGCTCGTGGATTTTAAGTTACAGAAGTTGAAAAACTGATAGACAAAACTTGGGTCTTTTTATTTTAAAATTAAATCAAATGACTCCTCTGTCCTCCATGTCTTATTTATTAGATCTTTTAATGTCTCGTATTTTATTAGATCCGTTAGCAATAGCAATACAACCAGCGGCTGAACATTCTTCTCTATACTGAACTGTCCAATAAGAAAATACATTTTATTTCTAACCTTAGTAGAACTAACCTTACAAATAATTACTCTACTGGAAGTTTCATTTGTTCAGCTAAACTTTCGTAGTTCCGGGCCAATTAGTACAAATTTTGCTGTTTGGTGGGAAAGTAACGGCACTGCGAGTAAAAATTACAACAGCCGAATGGAATAATTTCCTCTACGTGCTCTTATCTAACTAGCTTGTTAGAAGATATGGCTTCGCGCTGTAATTCCATCCAGTGTCGGGAATGTTACAATACTGTCAAGAACGTAATCGTTGATTTTCCTGCGTGCTGCGTAAGAATGCGACTTGGAGCCAGGTCTGTTCGCTATCTGCGGACGGTACAAATACATAGGCGTCTATGGACAACCCTGGTGTTCTGTAATGACGGTACATTGTTTAGAACTTGCGTTTATCCGTAAGTTATTAGGCCCAACGGAAACTCTTCTTGTTAAATTCCTTCCTGTTGGTTATTATAGCATATATTTATGTGTTCTCTTTACACGGACATTTTTTCTTCCGTTGCAACACACGACATTTTAATTAACGTGTAATGTAGCTAAGATTCCCAATGGTAAGTGTATAATAGTTTGTAACCCTTTTTCTAGACTTACAACTAAGTTACTAAGTATATTTTGAACATAACAGTTGATGGCATTTAACCTTTAAATATTCACTATGACGAGGTAATTTTTTATATTCAGTTATTGAAATTATTTTACTTCAAGCTTTGTAAATAGTTTTTTGACACAAAAATCCTTAATTTGTCATTCGGAAAAAATCTGATATTTTAGAAAAGTTTTTATCAGTTTAAATCCTGCATTTTGACATTTGGTAGTTTTCATTCGAAGCCGTACGCTGATAAAATAATGTGAAACAGCGTACGACGTAGCAACTACGCAATTAGCCAGTAAACATAAATGTAATTTGAACATTAATAAATTAAGATTTAATAATGAAGGTCTACTAGACATCTCTTGTCTAAGAAGTACACATTTTCTTAATACAATATTGAAACTACACACACATGCACACACAAACCAACACACACGAGGGCGAAACGCAGGAGTAGTGTTTCGGAGGTTAAACCACATCCTATGAAATAACAAAATTCCATAGTTTGTAAATAAAGTGTTTTCTAAAGAAATGAAATTAAATACACAAAGTTATAGTATATTTTGTATTTATCATATACTGTAGGTTAATATGAAACACTTGATTTGCAGATATATCTAGCATCTCATGTAGGCCTATTATCAGTATTGTTCACAGCCTGGGACGACATAGGCAATTCGCTTTGAGTTGAAGAAGTCACGACACGACGAACTGTCTGTATTCACGTTGGCGCCCCTGCGTGCCGCACGCGCGCGGCAATTAAACTGTATGTCCGTCCATTGTTGCGTCACCGGGCCGTGTCATTGTTGCCAACTTGTCAGCGCGCTCACGTAACTAGGCTCGGGGCACGCTCCAGATACATCGCCGCGTGCCGAGCAGCCGGCCTCTCTCCGGGTGCGGCCAGGCAGTCGTAAATGGAATAAGAAAAACAAATCTTTAACCGAAGTTTGCCGAACTTCCCCTCCTCCGACGGACAACTTAAGCAACGAAAAATAAATGTTACAAGAAAGCAACAATGAAAGGAAATTATACATCTATACTAACACATGGCATTAACAAATAATTTTAGTTACGTGGTTAAGTTACACGTAATGACGAAAATTATATCATTAACATGGCAATTCTGAAAAGTCTTCTCCATCATTAAATTGCGTGTTCAAAGGTTGGTATTAGAGTGAGGGGAGTTGTGTATACTTCAAGCTTTTTCGGCGAAAATTATTTCTTCGTTGTTTAGCATTGTAGTTAAGACTATTTTATTAAATGCTCCTTAGGCGTGGCCCAGAACACTCTGGGCGACATGTCTCATACGGATGTTACAAAATCTCATGAATCGGATTAGAGTTGGTTTTCTCAGTCACGTGACCAATTTTTGCCGATCACAAAGTTTGTGATGAATGCCTAACGCTGTTCAGTGTTTTAAGATGGGACTAAAAAAAAAACCTACAGTTTTCTTCTTGATGTATATTTTATTAAATTCGGCGTTTGCGGCATATTTTTGACAAGTTATTTGATCTATTTTACTATGATATTATTTTCGTGCCTGTTTCGTCGATATTTTGAGCACAGTGCATTCAGTTACACTACTTTGTGGTTTTGGTTATGTCTACTGTTTCAGTTCTTTCGTCACCATCATAGGCGTAGCATGACTAATTTTTTTTTTGGGTTGGTGGGGCGGCACATTACCTAATATTTTAGTAACACTACAAATAAAAAGGGTATATTTACAAGAACTTGCTGAAAATGTATAATTACGGTAATAATTCAATACAAATATTGTCAAGAAATTTATTTAACCTTCTGTTAGAAAATAATATAAAAGGTAATTATTTTACAGGCATTAATATTATCATTTTTTAAAACTATTTTGTAATGAGGGGGGCATGCCCCTGTGACCCCCCTCCCCATAATCCCCCGAGGCTACGCCTATGCTCACCATATTCTGAATTTCTTCTTTAAACAGCCACTTACCCTACTAGGGAGCAGGGTACGTGAGGAATTGATCGAGATGCTACTCAGGTCAATATTTGGTCACCGGTAAACTTTACTCGGGTTACCTTTCGTAATATGGATGCTGAAATGTTGTCTTGCCTACCCTGCCATCACGAGCTTTAGTAAACACCTATATAGTGTGGAGTGGATATATATTCAGTCAGCCACGGAGTTAAATTGTAGAATCATTGTTAAAAATTATTACTTCTCAATGAGAATGGTTGAAACATAACTCTTTCGAACAAACTGTATTGCATTTTCTTGAGAACTGTTGTCACGTTCAGAAACGTTGGCGATTTATGTGTTAAATGCAAATGTAATGCACGTTAATACGTTTTGTCAAAATAGGGACAGTTGCAACTCGTTGCAGCATTCTAAAAGCGCAGGGAGATCCCATAAGAGGGCGGACTATATATGACGACGATGAATTAGTTTGTTGAAATTTGTAGGAATTAAAAAAATCAATACAGCTAATTTAAAACGGAGCAATCCAAGGAAACATTATTAGCCATTTTTCTGAGCATATATTTTGCCCGCGTGACTCATTAATCAAGCTTAATCTCTCTTAGCGAAGAAAAGCGTAATTACGGCTTCACTGATACGTATTTCACCACAAACGCATCACGCTATCAAAATGTTTACACTCAGAAGTTGGCAAAAACTACTTTCCAGATCTGCTGTGCTTAATTTTTATATAGTGATGGTTCAGTTCCTGACAAAGGTGAGTGGGTAATTTGATTAGTGTATAATAATGTAATAACAATTATTTTCAGCAGTTGTTACATTAAATGCGAATGTTTAAACACTGTGTTATTCGGAAGTCAAATTATAGATAATATATTCTTACATAGCCAATGCCATCAGTAACCGAGGTCACTGTGGTGTCACTTTCATGTCAGAAGCCCAGATGTATTGTAAAACAATTAATTTTTATTTGCAAGTTTGGGTTAGCTTAGGATGTAAGCGACCAGTGTAAAGCAGTGAAGTTTATAAGCAACATTGTCATCAATTCTTCGTTGGCGCGTTTCTATTGGTGTAATATACATGAAAGGGAAGTAGATCGCGTGTTTGTGTGCACTAGTTGTCCAGAATGCAAAGAACACTCTCGACTGCACCAAACGTCCATATCTTGTGTAATCTTCAACAATGAAATATAGAATTATGTAATAAGTTTTCATTTGATGTGCCGGTACTTAACGTTAACTGCAAAAATTATTGGTGACTTTGTAGTAAGATATTTCATATAATTGAAGGTACAATAAACACATACACAACTGATTTTTCCTTTAAGGGCGAATATATTCTCGTATTGCCTTTGCTTCTGTTACGCTTTGGGGTAGAAATCTTCATTGTATTATAAATAGCCCACTTGAAACTACTTTGAGCATTAAATAGTTAGATAATTTAATGCTCCATCACCTTTGAGTGCATGGCTCTGAATTCTGGTGTTTAGCCAAAGAAATAATTGGATTTTGCAGCGCTTAGGCCTACATAATTTGATTGGTGTAAGGTAAGCAACAAGCTTTAAATATGTTTGACTTATTAGAATTATTAGTAATATAGTACAGTAGAAGTTTGTAGCGTAATTCATACTGAAAAGACACGAAATGTCCCACGGAAACATATTGTTCGAGACACTTACTTATGTAAAGACTAACACAGAAAGTGCTACAACTTTACTATTGAATTCATATTATATAGCAGAACACTATATCCTAGCAATATTCTCCGTTTCATTCACAGCATGCCAACCCTATAGCACAGTTTTTGTAGTAATTTTGCTGGACTTTGCGTCTCTTCGAAAGCAACGTGATTCGAGACGGTTACACAAGTGCGGGAAATTAAGGGAAAATAGGTCGCAGCACTTGCTAGAGAACCATCCCAGCATTCGCTGGAGCGGTTTCAGGAAACAAATCTACTGCGCCATAATTATCGTGTTCGTTGTGAAATGCGCGGTATATACAGGACAGTAGCCTATGCTTGTGCATCGACAACTACTTTACACACGTGATGCCTCTTATCGTTCTAAACGTCTTCGCAAGTGCAGCGCTGGCGACAGAACATCTGTAAATATGCAGTGTCACACATCCGCGAGAAATACTCGCTAAGAAAAGTGCTCTTTTCGTTTGTCGATTACGTACTCAGCGATGGTAATCCATCGAACTATTAAGTTTTTTTTTCTTATCCTACTGTGACAATGTTATTACAGTTACAAGTCGTCGGTGTAAATTTATTCATCTGTCGTGGTAAGAAAAAATTACATTTTGGTTAGGTTGTTGAAGTGACAAGGGTTTACAGCCTTGTAACAACGAGGTCTTAAGCGCCGATGAGGGTAAAGCGAGGTGAGGGGTCAACACAACATCCATGCCTGAGTTGGGATTCGAACCCAGGACCTCTCATACTGTAGACCGGTGCCTATCCGATCACGCTAGGTTAGGTTGGAAACCTCCTCAGATAATGATTTCAAAACGTATTTTCAATGCAAGATCTTTTAATATTTCTTGCGGAACTGTGAGTTGTATATGCGCATAGTAAAAGCGCATAGAAAAGTATTCAAAAGTTGTGCATTACAAAGTAAATGCAGAATTTCGGTCTACATTATATTAATTTGAACGACAGAACTTCCGTTACGAAGAACAGCATTGCGGTCAATAAATTAAACAGCACAGTATTTTGTACTTTTACAAAAAAAAAAAAAGTTTGAATGAGTTTGCAAAATATATTTTTGAAAGGCCACGAAAATAGTGTAACATTTACAGGAAATATTTGAAAATGAACAACAACGTCTCTGTATTTGCAAACATGTTTGTAAACTACAAAAACGTTTTGTGAATTTACTACTAATTTCTTGTACATTTTACAACCGTTGTTTCAAGTGACAGAAAAAAAAAATGGTTGGTAATCAGTATCCAAGGATCTTTTTTGTAAAAGTACAGTAAAGTTTGTAACATATGACAGGCCGTCGGATGTTATTTTGTTCCACATCTTACACTCTGCTCATAATTTTTTTTCACCCGTTCTTATACACGAGGTATTTGGAAAATTTAGACTACTTTAATGACATGCGACATTCTTGTGTTAGTACATAAGACTGATACATGTTCTGACTGGTATAAAAGCTTTTTTTTTCTGTTAAAGTACACGAATAGTTTACTATGAAGGACGTGAGATTTTTTGCACTGTTTGTTTTCCGTCTCTTGCTGGTTTGATCACCAACACGTTAATGTCATAAACCTAACAAAATTAATCACTGATTTTCATTCATAAACTTGATTCACTTAATACAGAATAGTCAATTTGAACATTCGTTTATGAGCAGTCGTTTGGAGAAACCACGTAACGTAGCCGAGTGTTCTGGACCTTAAGTTTAATTTACCCATTGTTTACTGTTTGTATGCTTAATGTCATTAAATAAAACATATAGAGTGGTTAATTACTTCTTCAAATGCGAAATGTAGCCATTAGACGGTATCCGAGTCTCTCGTACATAAAGTCACGTTCATGCGACGCGGATTGTAGTTGTGTCGTAATTGTCATACCTATAAACAAGTGGCATACGTGAAGTTATATATATATATATATATATATATATATATATATATATATATATATATAAGAAAGTCGTGTTAGTTACACTGTTTATAACTCGAGAACGGCTGAACTGATTTGGCTGAAAATTGGTGGGGAGGTAGCTTAGAACCAGGAGAAGGACATAGGATACTTTTTATCCCGTTCGACCGCGTTCCCGTGTGACGTCAAAGAGAATACAAGTCACTACAAAATATGGTATAACAAAAACGCACATGACATGGAATAACAAAACGCAAATGACAACTAAACATAATTTTGTCTATGGATAAGTATGTTTGAAAATTTGATAACTATAATTTTTGTCCGAAATCAATAATCAGTAATAATCAGTAATTTGTATTCTCTTTGAATCATCATTGACAATGCTGCGACCAAGACGATCGAATCTTTCCCGACAAAGCATGTTCACGGGTAGGAAGACCATCTGCGTTGTTTGTTCTTGCGCCTGATGATAAAACAAATGAAGAGTGCAACCTATGCACCAAAATACATGAAAAATTAAGAATCATCAAAATACTTAATCCAGAATCTGCTTACTTATTGCCTCTACGGCGGAACAGAGTTCGCAGGGCCAGCTAGTTTAGTATACTATAAGAAACATTTTGGTAGTTTAGATTTTAGTATCCAACGTAGATTGCTAAATAGTAAATACTCGAGATGATTGTAGTACAATCGTTCTAAATTACTAAACTCAGCGATTTTTCTCGGCGGTAACTCTTTGGACTCGCATTCGGTAGGGCCGGAGTTCGATTCCCGGATAATTGTGGTTGCCCGTGGTTGCTAGAAACCGCTCCAGGCGAATGTTGGGATGGTTAATTATTTTTAACCGTAGCCGATTCCTCTCTCAGTTCCTGTCTGTGCTTAAAGTTGTGTGTAACATTGTCTGACGACCTCACTGTCGACAAGTCGTAAAGACCACTTAAAATAATATTGTGTTACTAATTACTGAATGACAAACAGAAACGCGGCTTAAAAATAAATCTGAGTAACTACAGTACGTACACTAATGTAGGACCATTGGCAAATATAACAAAACTGTACCCTGGTTTTAAATTATTGGTGCTATTTATTTTGGAATTTTTTTCAATATTGCACTCTGAAAAACACACAATTCAAAAGTTAGAACATCGAATTTGGATCATAACTTCCCGTTGTATTACTTTTAAATGTTTACAAAAATCTATAATTTTCTTACGTTTATTAGTTGAAAAAAAAATATGCAGACACAATTTTAGAACAGATATTTTCTCACAGAATTTTTCCTAGCTACATTTATACAGATGAAAAAAAAAAAAAACATATTTGAGGGCCATAAAATACTTGTAAACCTCTTCTTATTTTTGTTAGTTGAACTCTCGTTATACGGCAAATGAAGCATTGTTCGCTAAAATTATTATTACTTTTTATTTTTGTACCAGTGGAGCTATCGAAGCCGGGTTTTGCGGCACTACTGAAGATACTGTATCTACTGTAGTGTCGCAAACCCGGTTCCGATAGCTCCACTGGTACAAAATTTTAAAAATTTTAAATTTCAGCAAAATTTTGCTTTATTTTCTGTACTATGAGAGTTCCATTAACAAAAATAAAATGTGGTTTATAAGTTTTATATGCCGCTAAAATATTTGTTTCATATTACATCAGTATAAATGTAGCTAGGAAAAAATTCGGCGAGAAAATATCTGTTCTAAAATTGTGTCTGCATATTTTTTTCAACTAAGGAACGTAAGAAAATTAGAGATTTTTGTAAACATTTGAAAATCCGTGGAACAGGAAGTTATGATCCAAATTCAATGTTCTAACTTTTGAATTGTGTGTTTTCTGAGTGAAATATTGAACAAATTTCCAACATAGATAGATAGCACCATTAATCTAAAATCAGGTACACATTTTGATATATTTGCTAATGGTCCTAAATTAGTGACGCGTACTGTAGTTCATAAATGACAAACATTAAGACGGCCTAAGAATATAACAATGGACCTGGTGGTTTTGGAGGTGCCGTTTACTATAGTCTATCCCACATAGAAGTGCACTTATTTGACAGCTGGCAAATGTCATTTCGGAAAATAAAAACTAAATTCAGTATTCTACTGTCATGAAACAGTTTGTTTATCTATCGTATTTAATGAGTGGATGAAGGTATGTTCACAGCACTTAATTCCATACTCTCTTGTTTCTGCTGATTTTGCAATAATATTTTTTGAGGCTTAAACGAGAGCAGATATCAAAAATCTGTTCGACACTTTTGTTTAAAGTGGTTTTTGTTGTGAGATATATTTTTTTTTTCAAAGCAAGAAATTATATGGTTTCGACTAAAAAGGCAACTAACCAGAATTTCATTAATGACATAATTAGCTAAATCCATATTATTTTTACTGCCTTGAAAAAAAAATCAGCCAACGTGGAGAAGACAATTTTATTGTATTTTCAGTTTTTGAGGCATAACATTTATTCACATTTTATTATCACAATTTTCTCTTCGACAAAGCATTGGATATATTGTTGGTAAACTGCTTGACATAAATAATAATGCAATCTGTCATTAATTTGCCATGCATAATATTTGCAAGTGAATTATAGGCTAACTTTCAAGAATTCTCTTGCAATGATTCTGCATAGCAATATAATGAAAGATTACATTATTATTGATGTCAAGCAGTTTACCAAGAATATATTATATGCTTTCTCGAGGAGATAATTTTGATAATACAATTTGAATAAATGCTATGGCTCAAAAACTGAAAACATAATAAAATTATATTAGTACGGAAATCAAACATCAATGCACAGCAGGCCACAGAAAGTAATGCAAGCAGAGCTGTCAGTCAGCAAAGTGCAGTCGTACGTGGGATAGACTATAGCAAGGAGGTGATGTGACGGCGGACGATCAGCTGTTCAGCCGCACCTAGGCGCTGCAAGGTGATCGACTTCCCTGGCGCCCGGGCGGCCCTGACTTTGCCCCTCTCTGCCCGTCAATGACAACCCCCCTCCCTCCCCTGCAACACAACACTTGCTCCTTCCTTCCGGCAACACACACACACACACACACACACACACACACACACACCTCCTGTCCTCCCAGACGTGTATTTCAGTCACGCTTACGTAACTGCTGCTGCGGACGAATTTTACGACTGTGTGCATGACTGGAACGAATAAATGACCTGAGTTATAATCTGCCTTATTACGTATTTTTATTGAGTTAGCCTGATTGCCTAGGTCACGTGATCAGGATGATGTTTTATCACCAGAGGTTAGCCACGTTACGTTTTAGTAATTATAGGCTGTTCACTATAAACAGAGCACTCAGAAGAATTTGTAACTAATTGAAAATTAATTTTATTTGGCCAATTGATGTTAACTTTTGAGAGTGTGTAAACGTTTACATCAGTTTTTAGTAACATGGAAGTGTTCATATAAAAATAGCAAAGATGACTGCAAAACTGCTGAGAGAAATCTTTAAGCAGTGCTGACTTGATCGTGAACGGACTATAACTCAGCACACTTTTATCTCGACGCTAGGAAAACTTCGCTTCAACCTCTCAACAAACTACTCGAGTTAAAAAAAAATCTTAACTGACCTAGTCTAACCTTGTGACTTCTCGTAACGCCTATCAGCGGGCCAAATAAAACACATAACTACCCCCTCCTCCCACATACACACACTACACCCTGGCCTAAAAATTGTGCGACATTAAATATGACGGATTTACGATTTATTTATTTGAAAAATAACAAACTCTTTCAAATTAGGAGCAGTAATTTCAATTTTAAACTTGGGATGCCTATTTTCGTCTAATTACACCTTTTGTAATTTAAATAATAGTAATCGTATTAAATAATTGCTAATTTCGTTTTTTTTTTTTTTTTTAAGATATCCTATATGTCACGAAACGTTCGCAAACCCGCATAGAGCATAAAGACAGCAACCATTAGTTATTTCGATCAGCGAATTTTATTAGCAGGTGTCTAGTGTACTAATCGCGTTCGTTAAGAAAAGAAAACCATACATTTTAGTACTAGTTATGAAACACTACTGTTAGTTGTTAACTAATTAGTGGACGGCTCGTATCACGTTTGTGTTGCAGCGACACTTCTGGCAGAAAACACGTAGTTCGTGTCAGGACTAATTGCTGTCCTTTCATTAGTCAAAAGTGGCCCAAACTGTGGCAATAATGTGGACCGTACGTGACATGAGACGGAAACCTTGGTAAGTGAGGGTAGCGTCGGCTGTTTCGTAACTACCAGCTCTCCTTTCTTCTTCGCGTCACGTTTCACAGCGGGCAAGACCACTGACTGTACAGAATGTCCAAAACTGGCCGTGTAATAAGCACAACACGCGAATCCCCGATTAAATTGGAGACCAAAATGTCAGTGGCAAAATGTTGTACGATGTAATTTTACGGGTACAATGTGGCAACATTGCACGGAGTTAGTTCACTCTTGCTCTACACAGATCATTATCCCGAACAAAGGCCTATAAACATTTTACGTTTACTTGATGTAATGTGCAAATTATAATACATTGACGTGGAGCGCAAGGCTACGTACTGTGTTGCCACATCGTTCACGTAAAACGTCATGGTGCAACATTTTGCCACTGACATTTTAGTCTCCAATATAGCCCATGATTCGCCTGGCGTGCCTATTACTCGGCAGTGTCGGTGTGTATATAGACACACACACACACAACATTCCCGTAAACCAAACAAATGCTGCAAGTTCTACAAGCCTGTGTTTCATTACTATACACGTCGTCAGAAACTTAACGTTCAGCTTATAAAGTCGAACGTCTGTCTCTATCTTGTATTAATTGAATTTTTACTGTAATTTTTTCTACAGATGAGTGCTTGTAAGTTAGGTTACGAAAGGGCGTAGGACGCGACTTGGTTGATATTTTAAATATACGGTGAGGGACGTATGCTTTACGTCTCATCGACAGCGAGGCCATCAGAGACGGAGACACACGACTTGGTAAAATGACAGGAGCTGGGAGAGGAGTCAGCCATTGTCTTTGTTAATTAACCATCCCAGGAGAGATTTCGAGAAACTATATTTTAAATATAGCATTAGGTGAGACAGACAAATTTCGCGTTGTTTCTTGCCACTAGGCTAGACTCCAAATGGATATATACTCGCCCAACTTCTCCCACAGGATAAAACTGCCATGATCTGCCGGGTAAAATGCATCTGACCAATATTAAAAGTTGCAGGGTTAAGTGACCAATCTGCTTTAAGGGCGTTCACGTGGCAATAATTCTGAATTTTATATTTGCTTGGCATAGTGTAAGTTTTATAGACGCAACTTGTGACCACATTTTCCACTTGTAGAAATATTTTGGCTCTCATAGTTTTCCCATGGCGGCACGTCAAAGTCAGAATTTGCAAGTTACAGCAACATAGGTATAACAAAAACCAAGTGACTTACTCGAATGAAATCATTTACACTGAAAGTATATATAATGGGCGCTATGCTAAAATATTTAAATACACACAACAAAGTCATTTTGTCTTTTTTAAAAATTGCCATAAATGAGGTAAATTTTCGTCATTTTCGGATTTTTTTAAGTACAAAGGAATTCCATTCCGTGTTTTTAAATATTTTTAGCATAGTGCCCATTATATCTCATTTCAGTGTAAATTATTTCATTCGAGTAAGTCACTTGGTTTTTGTTAAACCTATGTTGCTGTAACTTGCAAATTCTGACTTTGACGTGCCGCTATGGGAAAACTATGAGAGCCAAAATATTTCTACAAGTGGAAAATGTGGTCACAAGTTGCGTCTATAAAACTAACCCTATGCCAAGCAAATATAAAATTTAGAATTTTTGCCACGAGAACGCCCTTAAAGAGGTCACACACGTAGCTGGCATCACATAGAAACTACGGCCAGTGTCATCTCATACTGTAACCGTGTATATACATAGGACTGCTAAGTATAGGTTTTTACCAAATAATAACGCGAAATTTGCAGGTCCCTATAAGTAGAGCCACGATTTTATGGTGAAAAGATTTTTGCAACATTTGCTTTCGATGTGTCATGTGCACGTCTACAGGTCTGCTACATCGCCCGTAATTTGATAATTTTACCCTCACTTGCCTTGGCAAATTACAGACGCACGGAGTCACAATAATCTTATTCGGATTGGTGCAGTCAAATGAGAAACGTGTCTGAACAAAGACACGCTGCCAATAACCATGAAGCAAAGCTACCGATGTGCACGAGAGACACTGAAACAAAGTGGGGCAAAAATCTTTTCGCGACAAAATCGTGGCCCTACCTATAAGCAATAGTAAATTACTTGCTATAGTTTGGTTTGTGGGATTTAAGGACGAGTCTGATTTGTCAGTCACATAAAACAAATTGAAGAGTTGAAATTCAAAACGAACTAAGTGCCAGAATCAAAATGTTCACGATTATTCCGTCAAAATGGTCTATGTGCCATTCCCTACGATTTTCAAAATAGAGGTAAGGCAATACCATTATTGTTATAGTATTTCCATCAAATTGTAATAAGTACCATGTCTAGTAATGTTCAAGAGGGAATAAGTGCCACCCATGATTAATGATATTCAAAAATATATTATAAAAGAAATAAGTGACCTTGCCTGTGTACATTGGATTCCGAAGCTGTTTTGTTTAATTTTTTTTGATAGCCAACAATGTCAGCATGATCTAGCCTTACTATTTAACTATTTTATTCCGATTAAATATGTAAGTAATATGTGTTTTCTACGTTTTTCTGCTTTTCCTCGGAAATAGGTTTTTGTCACTTAGTCCATTTTGAATTTCCACTCTGCAATTAATGAAATAATTTACTTAACGTAAAATTTATACTATCAAATCAAGCCGTATTCTGCGCTATGTCACTTGCAGTTATGCGTACAAAATTAAATAGAAACAAAATATATAGCAGGAATTAAATTGATCCAATTGTGCTATAACTGTTCTACTGAGGTTTGGTTTAGCCCATGTGATTTCATTTTTATTTGATTATTTTATTTCCCTAACACTGAAAAAAAGTAAACTTAACGCCCAAAATTTCACTTTAGAGTTTGTGCGATTTAAGTTACGCTAGAGTAAACACACCACTTGTGAATTTTTGACATATATAGGTCACTACCGGGCACACATTGAATTTATTTATAATAGGTACAAATAAATATAAAGATATTTTAGAAAAATTTTAGAAAATTTTTTAACGAAATAAATCGTAAACTCAAACGAAATCATCTCTCTGTTTTATGATTCATGTTGATTTTTTTTTTTTGTAATCAGTCTGAAAACGTTTTTAGAACGGCCTCAAAAACATGCTTATGTTAGATATGCCTTACATTAAAAAAAATAGAATCATCTTTCGAGGTGTGTGTTATTATAATAGACAAACCAAATAAGTATAGCCACGATTTTATAGCGAAAATATTTTTGCAACATTTGGTTTCAATGCGTTATGTGCACATGTGCAGCTCTGCTACATCATTTGTGATTGGATGATTTTACTCTCACTTGCCTTGGCAAATTACAAACGTACGGAGTCACGATTATCTTATTATAATTGGTGCAGTCAAATGATAGACGTGTCTGAACAAAGACACGCTGCCAATAACCATGAAGCACAGCTGCCAATGTGCGCGTGAGACACTAAAACAAAGTGGGTCAAAAAATATTTTCGTGACAAAATCGTGGCCCTACAAATATGAATACATTTGGCAACTTCGCTTTAATAAGGATACACGCAACACGCTACAATACCGTTAATGGACCAGGCGAAGAATTAAATGCAGCGAAGAAACAGATCGCGTAGACATCTGTAAAAAAAAAAATATCTTCAGCGACACAAGCACATTTTCTCATTAATTTACATTCATTCCTACACGCATCTGTGCAGACATAGTAAAATCACAAGATAACTATTGAATCACTACAGTGTTTATTTACAATTAGATGAAATAAATGCAGCAATAGGACATGCAACTTTCAGAACAGGATACGGATTTACATGTTTCTGTTACCTATCACGATATCGCTTTCGGACAAAACCGTTTCCTTTATTAAAAAGAGGTAAATATTTTTATTAGAATGAAATTGTATTGGGGGGAGGGGCGTTTAGTGCTTTTGGACATAAAAATACTTGTTTACTCACCGTTTATAGGGTATTATAAAGAATGATTTCAAATATCGTGTAGCAATGTGAGCTGCACTATGATTGGTGAGGGAGAGGGTAAAACGTATGTTCGACTGCACAGTGTCCTACTTAAGAGGACTATGTACCTGGCGTATTAACAAAAGTAGATAGCATTGCGCTTAGAGGTGATGCTGCATGTGGTGAGCGAACAAGATTAAGTCTTATCGCTTCCAGGTCCCGATCTCGCTCCTTGTAGTACAACAGCACGGAAATTAGAACTGTATTTGTGTGACATTATTTCATGTGTCGAATGACAAAGGATTCAGCTTTATCTCTTTAAGGGCGCAGTCTACATCACATTTCTACGACGTATTTATATTTTTATATTTGTACCAGATATGTATTTTTTTCTTATTTTAGACTTCGCTGTTATGAAGTATTTTTTAGCTCTAATAGTTTTTGAGTAATGACTCGTAAACGTCAAAATTTATGTTTTACAGTTTTTTGTACGCCACTAAGTCCAATCCAACTGACATGCTAAACTGTAAAAATTACAGTGAATAGTGATGTTGTAGGCTACAACGTCTCATATATATATATATATATATATATATATATATATATATATATATATATATATATATATATATATATATATATATATATAGAAAAAATATTGCTGAAATTTCAAATTCAAATTAATAAAATTAATATTTTTTTTAAAACACAAAAAAATTTGGTATTTTGGTTTTTATATATGAGACATTGTAGCCTACAACTATTCACTGTATTTTTTTTTTTCAGTTTGGTATGTCATTTGGATTTAGTGGCGTATAAAACCGCAAAATGCACATTTTGACGGTTACTGCGAGTCATTTCGCAAAAACTACGAGATAAAAAAAATTTCATAAAAGCAAAATTTATTCACAATTTATGTGTAAAATTAGAAACAAAATATCATATACAAATATAAAAATAAGCTTTTGAATATTCTATAAGGACTAAAGTAAAGTGTGACGTATATAGACAATAGCTTTTCTTTATCTTTTGTGGAAATAGATAGACAGAATTCACAGAACGGTTATTTACGGAGAAACGTGTAAACGTGCAAGCAGTGGTTTTACAGAAAACGTCTTGCCACCGACTCCTCTTAATTTAACATGAAAATCCCTACCCTTGATTTCTCCAGGTCTCTGGGTTGGCAGCGCTGTCGGCGAGCGATCGTGACACCTTGGTGAACACGGCCACCTACGACCCTAGAGAAACCTGGGTGGTTTAGAAGAGTGTAGGGGGGGGGGAGGAAAGGTGCGGTTACCAGAGATTACAGTTCGCGACGTCTCGCCGCTTTCTGTGGGTAAGCCCTGCTCCGACGTCACGGCGAACCACGCCCACATGCGCGACCGCGTGTCGTGTGAGGAGAAAGTGATGGCGTGTTGTGTATGTGAGGAGTGTGGATACCACAGCTGCCCCCTCCCCTTCCTTACCTTAGGGCTGATGTGACAAAACACACGAGCCGACGAGCAACGTGGTTCACCCAGCATGACATTGCTGTAGCTTCCATACGGAAGGTATCTTGTAGTCTTGCTGCATCATGTTCTGTCACTTACTGTATAAGGTTTTTCAAGCAGGATAAAATCATAATAAAATTATATTTTATGAAGTAGTGTTAGTTTTGCAGAGAATACTTGTGTTTGCAGATTCCTTTAACAAAATACAACAATTTTAGCTGACGTGGTTTTCTCATAACGGTATGTCAAAATCTGCATGTTACGCTTTCATGACAGTAATGAAAACCGAATTACTTAGTTAAATAAAAAAAGTCACTGTCAATTAACACCCCATGAACTACGTAATGAAACAGTTAGAAATCACAACGTAATATTCTGAATTTCCAAAAATTGCGAAAGCACATTAAAGCAGTTGCAAATTCAGCAAGTTTTTATAATAAATAAAATAGTACACTGAGAGTTTTTTTTTTATGTTTTGGTACATAGCTCATGGCATGTTATTACACTGTGGATTATTTCATTTAAGTATGTCAGTTGGTTTTCACTATTTGTATGACAGCGTTACATGCAAATTCTGGCTTTGAAGCACCGGTATGAAAAAAAAAAAACCATGGTTGTTAAAATTGTTTCGTAAGAGGAAACTGTACTCAAAAGTATCGTCCGTAAAACTAACAGTGTTTCGCAAAAATTACAAATTATGATTTTATGATCTTTGAAAGATTTTTATCTCACTTGTACACCCGTAAAAGAGTGTTAAAACACTTGCAGGAATTTTTAACTGCTTGTCACTTCACGCGGGTATTTACATTGGACGTTAGACCGATATAGCGCCCGTACCAGCGGAAATCTCGAACCTTTTTGTTGTTTGACAAGCCTGCAGTTCAAGTAGAAAAGTTTTGGGGGTTTTTGAAGAGGAAAGGGGAGACGGAATTTTTTTTTGCTCAAACAGGTTGTTACAGTGAATCATGCGAATCTGTGTTTGTGTGTTTGTGTGTGTGTGTGTGTGTATATACATATATATATATATATATATATATATATATATGGAGAAAATTATTCTTTCTATAAACTATCATCTAAAAACGAAAGTGATAAGGTAACTTTGCAGGTATAAATATTTTTCGATACGCCAAATATTTTCCAAGAGACGTCAAACTTCCTCAAATATTATCATTCTTAGTAAGTAATGTTAACGAACTTTCAAATACAGGCATTCTTAATTATATCGTTCCTTAGTAGAATGCTTAAAATCATTTCACTGGATAAAGATTTTTTGGTCTCGATTTGCTTCGGATTTCCTTCTGAAAAACCTCGAAACTATGCTCTTTATCGGCATATTTAAGAGGGATGGAGCACCAAAGCAGTGCGTTTTCACAATTTTCGTCAAAACAACATCCCTCACTTACTATCGAAAATCAAAGCTCGTCAGTTCGTAGATGATACTTTTGTACACCTTCTTACACTATTATATAGTCACAGGTAGACTTTACTATTTTTGGAGCACCGACTACAGATACAAAAAAAGTTTGTCTGCAGCTTTCGGTTTTCAATGGTTTCCCGAAATCACTCCAGGTGAAAGCTTGGATGGTCCCTTAACAAAGACCATGGCCGATTCATCTCTCAGCTCCGGTTATAGTAACAAGTTGTGTCTCACCGTCTCTAATGACCTCGCTGTCGACGAGACGTAAATACCTCTTACCTTATCTTACTATTTGTAACACATCTGGGAAAGTCGTGGCAAGTAAAAAATTTTGGGTTGGTTCGTAGTCCGCGGACCACAGTTTCTTCACAGCTGGCGTGTGTGTTTATGATTTCAATACGGCAAACACTTTGTCATTGGCTGGGGAAAATTACTGGGACCACTTGTCAGCTCCTGGTTGAGAAAAAATTGGTTTGTGTGTAAGTTGATACTAGCGGTCCTATTACTCATTGCTGGACGTCTCGCAATATTGTCCCGTAACATTGCGTTGCGCCAGACGTGACTTTTACACAAGTGTCGCGTAGCCGGTCTGGCCCGCTCTGAAGAACCGGTTATCGCCTCGTATCAATGTATGCTCAACTCGAAGTTTCCCCCGATGTTTATTGATCTCCCATTGGACGCAGTTGTGCGTGAGACGTGATCGCATGTCTGTGGGACGCACCGAGGGAGCGATGTACAGCAATTTTCTTCTCAATGTTTTTATTGTCTTATTTTTACAAGATATTTTTTTTTCTTGTTTTGAACACAAGATGTGACTAAATGTTGCTTTTATAAAAATATTTATCTCGCATAGTTTTTGCGTAATGGTTCGTTAAAGCCAAAATTTGCATGTTTCTGTTTGAAGGACGACACCAAAACCAACTAATTTACCAAACTGAAAAAAGTTTACAGTGAATAACGATGTTGTAGGCTACTAATTCAGCTATGTTAAACCACAAATTAATACATTTTTATATTTAAAAAAATATTGAATTTTTTAAATTTATATTTTTAATTTCAGTATTTTTATTTAACTACAAAAAGGTTTTATTCTTTGTTTTTATGTACGTGAAATTGTAGCCTGGGACGTCTTTATCAGCTGTGAATTTTTTCAGTTTGGTATGTCAGTTGGTTTTAGTGTAGTTCTTAAAACGGAAACATGCAAATTTTTACTTTAACAAGCCATTACCCGAAAACTATGAGAGATAATTTCATAAGAGCAAAATTTAGAGACATTTTGTGTCAAAAATGAGAAAAATGATCTGGTACAAATACAAAATAAAACATGGTGATGAAAATTGCTGTACACCGCGACCTTAAAGTAACAGTTAGTAGATAATTTTTGCTTATGGCTACGCCCGGTAGTTTTACAATGATTTAAAAAAAAAAAATAACCACATAATTTTCATATTGAAGAATCCTTACACTGTTTTGTCACAAACATATAATAATGTGTACCTAATGTTTGTGATTGAAATAAACTTTTAGATTTTTTTAACCAAAAATATTACCATTTTTTTTATGAAAATAAGCAAAAATTAAGCAAAATTGTTATTTTACCAACGAATGGTGATTATTTTGCAAACCGCCTACACACAATTGTGTGTTGTATGATTGCTCTTTGTCTTGCATTTTTTCAAAGCGTTTCGTTCAAAAAATTTGGAATTTTTTCGCACCAATGCTAAAATACTACCTAGAATGGCCTTAAGGACCTCGACTACCACGCGCTTAAAATGCTTTGCAGCATGTTCGTAAATACGTTTTCTTACGAAAATATTCCATATATGCCCATTGTGTGAATATACGAAAAGATAATACACTTCATAGGATGACTGAAGGGTCGTTTCAAAGCATGATGTCGATTAGAAAATTCATTTCGGAGCCCCTCAAATGGCTAAAAACAGCTTTATCAACGTGTTATATCTGAAAACGTACTCACAGAATTCGTGTGAATCTACCGTAGAAGCATGCAATGGACTTACAGCACGCACCATGTAAGTTGGCGGGTAACGAGGTGGAATGTGTTGCATATAATATTACTACCGTTTTAAATTGGAGTGGCTAATTTACATAGCGCTGCTATAGAACCATGTTGTTCTAACTCCATTTTTTTTCCTTAAGATTTGTGGCTAGTCTATACCAACTCCATTCATTTTACATTACAGTACAAAGGAAATAGAAATATTCAACTCAGAAGGTATGGAACCAGATGTACTACTTTTTGTTTTATCTCCATTGCAAAGGTATACATTCACTGTTATTTCTTCTATTCATTTAGCATTACAGTATTTGAAACTTTGGAAACAGGGTCCCAATATGATATTAGGCCTACATAAACTCTATTTATAGCGTGCGTTAATATTTTAACTGTGAAATAAAACATGTGTTCCGCAAATTTGTAATGGCTCTCCTGTAAAATTTCTAAATATGGAGTTAGAATAACGTGGTTCTATAGCAGTGATAGGACGAATTCATTCCGGTATTTATAGGCTACTAGGTGTTTTTGCAGCGGCTTGCAGCTTGAATTCCTTGAATGTGCCCTTCACTCAGAAAGCTGCCACTCGCCATCTAAGCTGGCGCGCAGTGTAGCTTAAAACTTTCCACCAATAAAAATATGGGGTCGCCACAGAAAGTGTCAGTCAGTCGAGTTATCTACGATACCACTGCACGCCATTTCAATGTCTTGCGATAGAGGCGATACCGCACCAGATGAGCCTCACTCACTCAAACACACGGTTTCAGTCGTCATATTGAATTTTATTATTTTTCACTTTTTTTGGGATTCTGAGAATAAAATTGTTAAATATGTGATTATACCTCAAATTCTATTTACATTTCGCAACAGTACAGACCTTGCGATGTAGCTGCTAACTTATAATTACGCCGCAATTTGTCGGGTAAATTATGAATATAAAAATATTTACCCGACAAATTGTGGCGTAATTATAAGTTAGCAGCTAAATCGCAAGGTCTGTACTGTTGCGAAATGTAAATAGAATTTGAGGTATAATCACATATTTAACAATTTTCTTCTCAGAATTCCAAAAAAGTGAAAAATAATAAAATTCAATATGTCAACTGAAACCGAGTCTTAAGGGTGTCCAAGTTGGGAAAGATCATAATTTCTTATTTGTATAAAACAGTGTTACTTATGTAGAAGTTACTTGGGAGTACATTTTCCTCTAACGAAAAAAATTTTACTCAGCCAGTTTTCCCATAATGGCATTTCAAAGTCAAAATTTTCACGTTTTTAGTTCTTATAACTAGGACCCGGTAAATTTCGAGGATTCAATAACCTGCGTGCTAGAATCTATTGTCCTATGAACATTCAAGCCCCGTCTATTCGTTCATTCTACGTTGTTCCAGTGAGTAGCAGCTGCTGGACAAATGGTCGGGGCTTGAGTACACATAGAACATTGCATTCTAACATGCAGGTCATTGAATCCACGAATTTTTCCGGGCTCTACTTATAACTCACAAAAACAATTAACGTAAATACATTAAAAAAAAATTCACACTGAAACTACATGCCATGGACCACTGCTTGACGTGTTATAAAATACATAATAAATTTGTTTGTGTTTTTAAAAAAAGTCGATAATAGAGGCAAAAAATTCAACAATTCAGAATGTTTTTAAATACGAAAATTCACAACAATACACTCTTCAAAATACGAATTACTTCGGGGTTACATAATTTTGCCAACTTAACATGTGGGAAAATTAGGCGCAATGGTGAGGCGAAAAACTTGCCAAAACGCTAAACATTAAAAGTTAATAAAAAAAGTGGTTTGGTATCCTGGTAACTTGACATAGGGTGTCGGGTTCGATTCCCGTCAAGGGAAGTCAGTATTTACGTTTGCGTCAAGTTTGTAATCACAAGGAGAAAATTACCAAAAAAAAAATAACTTTTTTTAATCTGACATAAGAAAATTGCATAAGTTAAGCAACATCTATACTTGAAGCTGACTGAGTCAATGCGGAGAACTGTGATAGGCCTGTTTTGACCATTGTACTAAATATCGTATATTGCTACACTGATAGGCGTGTGCATAAGTTTGCTTAAATATTTCCCTTGTAGTCCATTCTTGATGTGGGGACAGTAATACTTTGCAGTTGGCGATATTCAGCTAATAAGGAATGATCACGCGGTATGCATCAGAAAGGCAATTGTTCAACTCAACAGCCATCACGACTCAATTACCTGAGCTTATGAAAATTCACTTCGTGGAGTAGGGTAAGTTATCTCAGTCATGTGACAAGGTTTTGTCGAACGATTTGTTAAACCCTGCTATACTATTCAAGGATTTAAAATGACAGGAATTAAGAGGAGTGTGTACCTGGGGCATGGGCGTTGTTGTAGCGTGTCGCCCAAAATCTTTTTAACGCGAAACAGCTTAAATTATTCCTATTGCGGTACTACTACCTACGGTAGACTTATGCAATCAATTCGTTTCTATTCCTCATTAAAACGATGATTATCGGTGGCGTATCACGAGTGGCTTGGTGTACATTTTTATCGGAACTTCTCACCTCAAGGGGCCGCTGTGGCCGAATGCTCAGACCATTCACCTCCCACCGAGGTGATCCGGGTTTGTTTCCCGGCGGGATTGATTCCCGGATTTTCACATGTGGGAATCGTGCCGGACGATGCCATTGGTTGGCAGGTTTTTAGGAGATCTCCCGTTTCCCCGCCTTTTCATTTCTGCACTGCTCCATTCTCAGCTCATATCACCCCTTACCAGCGCTGAAGGTAAACGCTGACCAATATCTATCACTCATTCTCACCTCGAAAGGTGTTCAGTTGAGTTGACGCTAGGACTTATCGGCCGGCCGTTCGAGTTCATCCACATATATGTCCTTAGGTCACTTGGTTATGGCCTTTGGTTTATGCACACGTGTGTTGTGTCGAGAAGATAATGGGCCAGTCCCAAACTGTGGCGACATTGCGAGCTAAACGGTGAATTAGTCCAGCACACGGAAACAGGCACTAAAACGGCAGGACTAGGATGTTGCAATGATGAAATAAGACTGTGCCATGCTATTGCGCCCTCTCAACTTCGAAGCGTGAAGAATTGAATCGTGTGAGCAATGCTCGCAGCCACACCTAACCACATCCGTCACAATTGAAAGTATGATTCACTACGCCACGTGATACTCTTGTTTTGTTCTAGAGTCACTTTTATGACTTGATTATGTCATTTTAAGCCTATGATTCCTTATTTCTACTGCTTTTGCGATAGTATTTTTTCTGAATTTAATGAAGAACCTATATTGTAACTAACCACCTTACAGATTTATAGAAAAAAAATAATAATACGTAGTTTAAATTTCTGTAGACAAAAATTACATGCTTTCAGTTAATTAGTTGGTAAATAAATTTTTCAAATGAAAATGTAACTAACTGATAATGTTTTTGTTTTGAAAAGTGTATTCGAAGTAGTAAAAATTACTATCACCAAAACGGCTCTAATTGAGTTACATAATTAATTCTCACAAGAGATGTAGAGATGCATAGTCTTAAACGACAGTCGACACTCCGTGGAGTGATATTAATCTCCTCGGCCACAGATCGTCAAGACAATGCAAACGAAAGCACGTCCCTTCATGAACAATCAACATCACTTCCTATGACTAGGGACGGGAAAATTTCGCTAATTCAATAACATGTAGGCTAGAATACAATTATACTATGCATACTTAAGCCCCGACTATTTGTCAACTAGCTGCTACTCAGTGGAACAGCAGACAATGAACGAATAGTCGGGGCTTGAGTATGCATAGTATAATGGATTCTAGCCTACATGTCATTGAATTCGCGACATTTTCCAGTCCCTACCTACGGCTAATATAGGATGTTCCAAAAATTTACGTACATTTGAAATACCGTTCCAAGTAGATTTAACGGGCGTAAAAAAAAGTAATATGTGTGTCTACACCAGCTGTTAAAGTGAGAACATTTCGCTAAATACGTTTCTTTGAACAACACATTCAAGTTATTTTATGTTCGTTAATACTGTACTTATATGTTGTAATGCCAAGTGTGATTTAATTTTTTGCGACAGCTGTAGACTGAGCGAGGTGGCATAGTCTAACTACCTAAGCTCGTAATCTGGACGTCCCGGGTTTAGATCGTGGACAGGCCATTCTAATCTCGGGTTATTGTTTTTTTTTTTTACATCACTTCGAGCGAATGTTGTGATGGTCCCTTAGGCCATTGCCACTTGCTTTCGTGCTTGTCTTTCGGTTAGTTTCCCATTGTCTTGCTGTTAATAAGACCATACCTCGTAGTTTTGTTTTACAATGATTTCGAAGAATCGCTACATTGTTTTGACTCCAGTATATATTCATTTATACAGTAATTTTTTCTTAGCAATAAATTACCCCCTCCCCCATTTCTTAGACTTCTACTCCCAAAGTTTTACACATTTTGCTATAAAAATAAGCCAAAATCAGTATTTTTTTGCGGGAAAACTATGAACAATTTCGCAAAAAGCCTACATACAATTGTGCACTCCATGACTGCATACAGTCTTGAATTTTTTCAAAGTATTTAGTTGAAAACAGTTTGAGTTCTTTGCATGGCCTTTACTAGACGTGAACGTTTTTGAGAAAAGAAAATATTGCACAGACAAGCTTCCACATCCTACGTCATACTTCACCCTTTGTTGGTGCAAGTGTTTCGAACCTACTTGACCTCCAGCGAACTGAATGACCAAACCTGCCGACAGTCATGCTTGTTTAAGGTCGCAACTACTGCGCGGTGTGTTCCCACTGACGACTGCAGCTGCTGCACACGTCATCTTGCCGCTCAAGGACTCTGTAGACAAGTATGACGTGTACTGGCGACCCACCGTATTGACAAGGAACGTGTGGTATTAACGGCCATGGAATATATCGTAAGGCCACGTATTCTTAAGCCTTGGAACACAGTTGCACTGAGAAGAATTCGTTGCTGAATAAAATTATATTCGTATAGCGCAACAAAAATTTATATTTGTATAGCGCAACAAAGTGTGTGTGTGTGTGTGTGTGTGTGTGTAGGGACAGTAAATTAAGTATTTCGTTGTAGAAAACATGTGTTTGGGCGTACATTGAATTTCGTTTTGCATAATGAAAAATCTGTGTTCAGGCACAACCAAGAACCGAACCTGGGCTATTAGGTAGAAAAGGTAAAAAATTAACTGAAAACTGTTTCAGTATAACTGGTTTACAGATAATTAATACCTTTGAATCATCTTTCCAAAAGGTAATGTACATTCCACTGTGTACATTTTAGTGGATTAATAGAGGTGAGGTAAGTAGGTTTTTTTTGACGTCTCGTCGACAGCGAGGTGATCAGAGACGGCGACACACAACTTAGTACAATGACAGGATCTGGGAGAGGAGTCGGCCATGGCCTTTGTTAAGGGTGTTCAAGTGCGATAAATTCATAATTTTATATTTCAATGAAATCATGTTAGTTTTGCAGACGAATCTTGTGAGTGATTATTCCTCTTACGAAACATTTTAGCTCTCATATTTTTCTCATAACGGTGCATGAAAGTCAAAATTTGCACGTTGCGATGCCATGCAATGAGTAAAAACTACTTGATTTACTAAAAAGAAATAATTCACAGTGAAATAACATGCCGTGGGCTGTGTAACAAAGTGTTTAAAAAAACCTTTCAATTTACTATTATCGTATTTTAAAAAATTGCTGAATTTTCAACTTGTACTTATGCGGTTTTTTAAAAAATTCAAAATATTACGTGTGGGCTTGTAAATAGGCCTACTTTGTTGCATAACTCATGGCATGTTAGTAAACCGTGAATTATTTCGTTTAAGTAAGTCAATTGCTTTTTTCTATTTGCATGGCAGCGTAACATGTGAATTTTGTCTTTGGCGCACCGTTATGAGAAAACTATGAGAGCTAAAATGTTTCGTAAGAGGAAACATCACTCACAAGAATCTTCTACAAAACTAAAGATATTTCATAAAAATATAAAATTATGATTTTATCGCACGTGAACATCATTAAGGGAAAATCACGACATTCACCGAAGTGATTTTAGTAAACCGTGTAAAACCGAAACCAGGATGACCGGAGTCAGGAATCGAACCCGGGTCCTCCAGAATGCAAGTTCAACGTATTAACGTTGCGCCATCCCGCTCGGTAGGATTAACAGAGTTACTGATTTCTTTTGTGAGAAAAATTTTGTTTCAATCTATAACGTGCACGTCTGATTCATAGTCAGCGAGTGGATGTTATTAACTCTCGCCTTCTTGAGGATCTACTTGGAAATCACACACTGTGGTGTCGCTGAAATCTTTGTTATGATTGGCTCGGGTAAATGAGCGACGCATCTGTAGAAATAGATACTGCCAATAACAATTACGTAGAGCTGCAGGTTAAGTTCGTAAGGCAAATTGAAACAAACAGTTGTAAAATTGTTTTCACCATAAATTTGTGGCTCTTCCGATTAACTGACTCCCACAGCGCCAAATTAAGTCTGCGGCAAAGCAGGAAATGTATTTCTGTGTTCTTTATCTTGTAATAACGGCGTAATTTTAAAACTTCTAGGTAGTTATGTTATTTATTTTTGTTGGTATGTCAATGTCTTACACCACGGATTTTAATACCCGGTGAAGTCGCTCTGTGTGCTCATGTAGGTAACGTGGCGGTTGCTGTCGTTGGCCAAGCGGGTATTCTCGGGGTACTTCCGTTTCCTTCTTGAATTCCTGCGCTGCTGTTTTATTGCCTCATATCATCACCATGAACGCTCAACTTTATTTTAAAATATATTAAAATTTATATGCATCAAATAGATGTGCTAAGCATTGTTGTAATGAAATACATAGGGATGGATAGGGCGTGGGGAGAGTGGTTATGTGCGGAGGTCCAGGCATGATAACAGGCATAAATAAACAATCAGGAGGTTGTCGAAACTTGCACGTGTAGACATGTAGAGATGAAGGAGGGTGAAGGCAATGACAGTTGAATGTCATGCGATGATGGTATGGGGGGAGGGGGTTAGGTTCGGACATGTTCTAACAGGAAAGTATGCAGGACAGCGTTGTCAGTGTTAGAGGAGTAAAAATCCCATACTCCATGCGCGAAAGTCCCATTTCAGCACAAAAATTCCCACAGCTGGAAAAAAAAAAGTAATATTGTCTCGAAACAGCATAATTTTTTTTAATTTCCCGTTACTTTCTTTAGGTTACTACTTATTTGTAAGTTTCTAGCGTTTTGTGCTCCTAGCCTTTGGAATGATCCCGTAAGGCAAGAAACACATCCAGACCGTTTAAATCAACAAATATCTAAATAACCTTACAAAAATATATACACATACAAAAAACTTAAACGTACCGCGATTACGCAACAGTGCTAAAAGCACTTAGCAGATACTATGAAGCTCATAATAGCTTATCAAATAAGGTTATGAATAAAAGTTCCATAACAATAATATTTACACTAAAATATCCCTTTGTCCCACATCTAATTATTACATTTAAAAAGTCCCACAAAATGGGACAGATCCCACGACCTGACAACACTGATGCAGGAATGTGTGGGTAAACTCTGAGTTGTTGATGAGGAAAACTATCAACCTCACTTTTGTTTATATTGTGCCATTGTGTTGGTAGAAGTGTAACAGATGTTCCCGTTGGTAAAATTAATAATTTGTTACTTCATCGGCACCTTAATATTAGTGATCGGGCAGACAGAAAGTGTTGTGGAAGAATACAGTGGGAAAACAAAATAGATACGAGGTTGCTCAATCATTTATGAACATATTATGAAAGATAACTTTAAATCTTTACACTCAAGTGTAGCTACTCCGCAGTTTATGCTTCGAAACATTTTAAAATAACAAATTCACTTATTTTAAAACACACACACACAAAAAAAGGAAAATAACATTTCCCTTTAAAATACCGTCCTTTTTTCGCAGTGAGCATACAGTTACATAAACTCATGTTTCTATTCTTTTAAATTCTTGTTTATAGACCAATAGTTACATGTTTTTCTAAACTCTGACAGCATACGTTCTGTACGTGTACACTTTAAATACAGTTAAATTCGGACTAAAACCCGAGAATGTTCAGAAGTTACGTATGGAAAAATTTTTTTTCTAAAATATAAAATGGCGTTAGACGTAATACTATTTAAAATTTTACGTTTAACACAAGTAGGAAATACCGAAAGCTTTAGTATTCAGATTCCTTATATTTGACAAATGCTTGACTTCCTGTTTTTGACCACATTTGGTACAATTTTATCCATTACCTTTAATTTGCAGCCAGTCCCCTTTTAGAGATGTGTATGTTATAAAAATTATAAAATTTTTTTCATGTAGTATAACTTAAATAAAAACTATTGAGATAATTACGTCTAACATAGACATACTGTATATTCTTGGTAAGTATGAAGTACTGCGTTGTGTAACAGTATGTGTACGATAAACGAATTTTAACGCTTAAGAGGTCTATGTACTACAATTTATTTGTGGAATGTTTGAAATAAAGTCATATGCCTGCTTCTCATGTTTTGTTTTACAAATCCGGGTAATATTTTCGTAGTTACATCAGTCTTAAAAAACCGATTTTAGACATTTTGAGGAACCCCAAAATCATGTGGTTTATCGTATAAAAGAAGAGTGGTATGCTACAAATTAAGGGGATTGTTTTCTTGTTATATTGGATTAATCTTCGTCTTCTCGTAACTAACTTTTATGATTACATTTTGACATTTAGAGCCAACCGTGACATGTTTCAATACTTAAAAACATTTTCTGAAAGTTTAGGAGTTCTTACTGTTGTCAGTAATTTTTGCTATGAGAATGACATCAATAAGGAATTTGTTAATCACTTATGTTAATATGATGAGCTGGGTATTGTATATATGTTTCGTGTCCATAAATGCATTGGCATGTGTGGAACTTATGTAACTGTTTATTATAAGTCGTCTGGAAAAAAATAGTTTATAATTTAAAATCATTATTTCAAATTAAATTATTTTAAATTTCTACATTGAATTATTATAAATTTCTTCATAGAAAAAATATAATTTGTTGCTGAAAATATGTTCCAATATAAATTGCATATACATTCTCTAAATTTTCAATATTTCTTCTATAATACAGACAATTCCGATAACAACCACACATTTTACGCTGTGAAATCTTGCTCAGCCAAAGATAAAACAAGACTAATCTTCCACGAAAAGACTACTAGCGCTGCGAAAAAAGGGAGTCACATTTTATTCCTCAGTGTCAAGACCTTACCTTTATAGACCGTGGTTACGAACAATTGTAACAAAATGCCAGAATTTATGGAAATCACCACCTTAAAGGTCGATATTTACGAAGTTCAGGTACCTCTGAAGAACACTTGCTGAATACGTCAATTATTGCTGTGGGACTAGTTTGGCTTGGAGGGTGTGTTCTCGAATGTCGACTATTGCGTAGGAGCGCGGCAGGGCGCCCGCCCAGACACCGCGAAAGTCGCGTCTTGCAAGGAAGGAAGGAAGCAGGCTGGCGTACAGGTGATGCAACTCTTAGTTTTTTTTTTTTTTTTACTTTCTCCATGACGGATAATAGACAGGTGACTATGTCGGGAGGAGTCGCGTCGCCCAGGGCAGGCCCGTACTTTTCCGCTCGGTCAACAGCGGATTCTCTGTGCGCTGCGATGCGGCGCCTTTTTGAAGTGAAGAGGTTTGCCGCGACCCTTAGAGAGAGAGAGAGAGAGAGAGAGAGAGAGATCTTGACGCCATCTTGAATAGTGTCATAACGTCTCTTATGGGAAAATTTAAGAAACTTGAACCTAACAGACGAACAGAATACATATTGATATAATTTTAGACGTTATACATTTTTATTTTTTTGCCGTTACTGTTGTTACATACCTAATTTTCAGTTAGGGAATTCTTATTAATTTCTTATCCAAACGAAAAATTATGACGCGAAATACAAAAATTCAAGATGGCTGCGATCTCTCACTTTTAAGAAGGCCGCCTGGCAGGCGTTAGAACTGCGTGCAGCGTGTTCGAATTTAAAAGTTTTTCCCCTCAGAGACCAGTAAATGTGCGTCCACAATGCTTATCTACAAAAAGAAAACACACTTCAGACTAATTGTGAAAATGACTTTTAAGACACACACACACACTGCAAAAATTATTTTTAATCCCTCCAACTTGGCTAAAATCAGATTTTTCAGACGGGTGTTTATCAAGATATATGTACCGGATTTGGTCGACTTTGAAGGCCTTGGTGAAAGAACGGGACACGTCACATTTTGTAAAATCTCGGAAACAAGGAGGAAAAAATTATTTAAGAAAGAAAAATTCAGACATGTTTAAACTTCTCAAAACTTGTAATTTGTTCGAAATATATATTTGCAAATCATCAAGAATCATTAAGTTAAATAAACTTTATTTGATATTTTGTCAGAAGTTAACAAATGTGACATGCACCCTTCTACCACCAAGGCCTTAAATTGCGATCTATAGGCTACCTACACGGGACTTCACTACAGTGGCGGGATCAATATAATGTTATGATCACCGCGTTAAGTCCCACATTAAAAACGTTACGGTAAGAACACTTCACGCGTGTTTACGATTTTGGACGTAGATACGATATCACAACACATGTGCTGGCTGACGTCGCTGTAACGCATCATCGATTTTCGCCTTACACACACACACACAAACAGCTCCTTCGTCAGGCGGCCGCCTTAAGGTTGTTCAAGTGGTAAAAAATTACAGTTTTATATTTGTATGAAATAGTTCTAGTTTTATACACACTACTTGAGAGAACACATACTTCTAACGAAAAAAAAAATTAGCTCAGCCAGTTTTCCCGTAATGGCACTTCAAAGTCAAAATATGCATATTTTTACTTCATACAAAATTTGAAAACCAGTTAACATAGTTAAATGGAAAAAATCACATCAAAACTACGTGTCACTGTCTATGGCTTGTAGCATATAAGACCCATTACAAAACATTTTTATGTTAAATAAAACATTTCAAAATTTGAAATTTTTTTTTGTTACTTCTAGAAATTTATTTTAAACACAAAAATATTTTATAATGGGTTTTATATGCTTCAAGCCGTAGACAGATACGTGTAGTTTTAATGTAATTTTTTTCCATTTCAATATATTTACTGGTTTTCAAGTTTTGTATGAAGTAAAAATATGCAAATTTTGACTTTGAAGTGCCATTACGAGAAAACTGGCTGAGCTAATTTTTTTTTCATTAGAGGTAAATCTACTCTTAAGTAACGTCTACAAAACTAACACTATTTCATACAAATATAAAATTATGAGTTTTCACCACTTGAACGTCCTTAAGATGGCCACCTTCCCAGGCCGCTGAGTGATGTACAGAGCTTTGGCTGTTAAGTTATTATTCGAAAATTGCTCAACGTTCACCAGTGATCAGTACATATGACTTCTTCGAATTCTTCAATTTTCACTGTAAGTTTCATGCCATGAGATTTATTAAAATTTACCATCTGACATGGCACAGGTATTAACTTCCTAAGCGTTACCAAATTGTCGCACCTTCACTACCTCTATTTGTTTTTGACTAGTAACCTTTCCCGAGGAATGGGTAATTTTTTCTACGGATGGTCGCAGGCATAGTATAAACAATAGTAGTCCAGCAATGCCAACTTATATTGTAAGAAACTATTCCCCCTGCTTTGTTGAAGCATGACACATTATAGATAATTTGTAGGCCGAATTAAATTCAGAAGTTACATTATTCCAAAACCGAGGGTACTGATCTCCTTTAAGGGTGATCAAGTGCGATGAAATCATAATTTTATATTTTTACGTCATATAGTTAGTTTTGTTGACGATACTTGTGAGTACATTTCACTCTTACAAAACAATTTTAGCTCACATTGTTGTCTCATAACGGGGTGTCAAAGTAAAAATTTACTTGTTACATTGCCATGCAAATAGTAAAAACCAACTGACCTACTTAAACAAAATAATTCTCTGTGAACTTACATCCCATGAACTATGCAATAAAATATTAAAAATACCCACAACGTAATATTTTGAATTTAAAAAAAATTCGCAAAAGTACAGAAAAAAGTTGCAAATTCAACAATTTTTTTAAATACAAAAACCGTTCGCGAGATTTTTTTTCCAAGTGTTTTAATACGTAGCCTTTAGTATGTTATTTCACTGTGAATTATTTCACATACGTAAGTAAATTGGGTTTTGCATGGCAGCAGAACATGCCAATTTTGAATTTGACACACCGTTATGAGAAAACTACGCCAGCTAAATGTATTTCGTAAGAGGAAACTGCACTCACAAGTATCGTCTACAAAACTAACACCATTTCATATAAATATAAAATTAATTTATCGCACTTGAACACCTTAAGAATAGCATTCAAAGAACCTTGCACATATGTATAACCATTTTAGGACCTCCGCTAAGATACACAGCATATTTCCTCGTGGCTGAAATTGGCTAAAATGGGTGGTTTTGAGGTTCTATTTAGGTTTAAAATTCTTTGTGATCGTTCAAGGATTCCCTGAAATGGTTTATGAACGGAATCTTTTTTGTGGACATATATTTTGTACTTTTTTTTTAATCTGGAAGTTTTCTGCAACACGGCAACATTCGCTCGCAAAAGCATATGTCCACAAAACGTTTCAATTTGAAATTCTTTTATTACCTCGACATGAAGAGTTGACACCAAATGATATCCTCGCGCTTAGAGACTAGTTGGGAGCTATAGAGTCATCCTTAATGCTGTTGTTCTCCCGGCTACCTACCGTGCTTGTCATGTTCGGATGACACAACGTTCAAAACAGAAACACTGTTATGTTAGCTACAACACTATTTGCAACATGTCTAGCGTTGACTTTATTTTTCTCAATTTTCTCAGAATCGTTATGAGTTCCTATGAAATTGAAAAACCTTGAGAGGGCTTGGTACATAATTAAACGCTAAAAGCATTGATCTATAACTGTAGGTTTCTTGAAGCCAATTTGCAAAAATTAAACAATAGCAATCCTAGACAATAGTTCTAGACAACGTTTAAAACAAAATTGTTTCCAGTGTTGCGAACTTCTGAGGCAAAATCTCTGATTCCGAAACCTCGTGCATTTAACTGCGACGCAAGAGATCACGCGTAACGATTTAGTAATTCTAAATAAATATTTACTCATAAAGTTGGCAAATACCATTATCTAGGATTGTCATTGAGTGTTTTATCCATATTGTTTTCGAAAAAAGCGTACAAATCAGTTGATATTTTAAGCGTTTATTTATCTACCACGCACTATTGAACCTAAAAATTTATATACATTTTCTACAAACCCACTAAAAGTACGTTAAATCACAGTGGTCAGTTTTAAAAAAATTCTCGAGGATGCCAAATTTAGGATTTTCCTAAGCTAGACTTCTCTGAATTGATGTGCCAATTTTTAATATCTTGCATGTTTTTTTTTATGTATTAATTAGCCACTATTTATAGTTTTTTGAAGAATTGTCTTACATAAGGCAATTTAATAGCGGCATTTGGTTTTAATTGAAGTTAATGTTTACGTGATGAACACAGAACGGTATAGAACATATGCCCAGAATATGTGTGTGTACGTGTGACTTAGTTTGTGGTCGTACATATTTCGTAGTGTTGGCAAGAGTGTTTGTCGGCAGTTTCTCCATGTTTCACAATACGTGCGAGTGCAGTTTGAAGCATGCACTGCTTGACGGTCAATTAGCACCTCCCCCCTCACCTTGAAGAAGAATTCACACCCCTCAGTGTCTACAGCTTCTCTTCCGTATCCGGCCACGCTGCCCTGCCCTGCCGGGAATACCCAAGGTTTTCCTACTTTCACGACACGGGAAGTATTAGGCCATTTAGCATCCGTCAAATATTTACCGATTTCAAAATTTTTGAATTCTGTTCATTACCTAGCACAACAATTTAAGAGATTTTATTAGCATACAGTGGAGAGACCACTTGGAAAGTTATCACACAATTTCTAACTATAATGCACATCATACACTGTATAGATATTTTGAAAATATCTATGGTACTACATGAAACCAAAACATTAGATTCAGTCAATACAAAATGTCTATTATTTTTGTATTGGTTATTTAAAAGAGAATTATGTGCGTGTTTGTTTTTGATGTGGTTAAATTTTCATATAAAACTTAGTTAATATGTTTACTTGGAATAATATTGTCAGGTAAAACCTCTTCTGAATTCTTAAACATTTGATTCAAGAAAATTTAGAATATGATCGAAACGAAAATCCTTGACGAAATTCAAGAAATTCAATAATTTGAAAGTAGAAATTGCCGCGCTTATGACTTCAGCATGGCGTCACAAGGTTTCAATATATTTTTAATAAAACTGAAGCAAAATTTTATATTGTAAAAGTAACGCTCACAGGAGCAGATATTTTTTCCTTCGTTAAGGTCGCTGCCTACATCTGAGCCGTGGTAAGAGCTACACTGTAAAAAAAACTTCCTAAAATGTTTAGGAAGTTATTAACCTAAACGCAGTTTGAAACAGTTACCATACTTCCGTCTTGTAAATATGCAAAATTTTACAGTCATTACATTACAAGTCTGGTAACTTTAGTATACATTTGACTATTTTACAAAAAAAGTTAAAAAGTGCTACCATGAATGTCTGGGAAACAATTATACCATATCTACTTTCTTAGCGCTCCTATGCACACGTATAGCAAAGTTACAAATTATTTTTAAGAGTGTAGGTTAGGGATTTACATTTTAAATTATTTTCTACATGGATATGTCATCATTCATGATATTGCTTTTGAAAAATAACTTCTGTATTAGGAGGAGTAGAATATTGCTACCATAAAGGGGGGGGGTGACAATGTTTTCTATTGTTTTTATACAACAAAATTATTATTCCTTCATAGGGTTCAGGGTATTTAAAAACGTCTTTAAAGATCCTACGTCAATGTGGGCCTCACCAAGTTGAAAAAAAATCCAGTGATGGCATATGTTCGATTGCTACTGAGCCTAATTTAATATATAATTCCGTACCCTTGCTTTCGCCAGGGCTTTGCGGTAGGCAGCGCCATTAATTGTGCGGAAATAAAAATTCTGGCTACCTGACATACGGCTACGATGCTTGAATTGGAAATGCACGTTAAAATGTATAACTTATCTTATCGATAGAACAGTTTTAAAGATTTACTATTTCGAACACAATGATAGTCTATGTTAAATATCTTAATAAATATTGAGGAAGGAAGAATTTATATTTAGCCCCACAAAGTGGGGCTAAATTCTTTTCGCAAAAAACCAGGGTCTGTAGCAATTCAGCTTCGTGGTTATTGAAAGTTTGTCCATATGAAGAGCCGTATCTCATTTGACTGAGCCAATTACAATAGCGTTCCTGCAACACCACACGTCTATGATTTGCCGGTAGAATCCAAGGATCGTCAGAGTTGAAATATCCAATCGCTGACCACGAAGCAGAACTGCAGATGTGTACGTAAGGCCCCGAAACAAAGTAGGGGAAATTACTTTCGCGAAAAAAAGGCGCCATTACTTATATAACTATGCCGGACACACTGATTACTGTAAACATTTATTTTCTACCTATCCTAGTGGTTGAGATTAGCTTTCTTTCCCCCCAACATTATATTACATCTCTATACAGTGTCCATCTCTTGTATTTCCATAATAATGATAGAATAAGTTTCAGAGTTCTAGAGAACAGTACATGCATTTTATTCTATGCCATGGTTCCTATAATTTCTCACTGGGTTGATGTTTTCCCTTCTTCGCCATGCTGAAACATAGATGTGTCCGGTGTGATAATATAAGGTGACTGGCGCAAGTCTCTGAACTGGCGTGCTGTCTTCTCGCCAACACGCCTCTATGAGACTTTCAATGGTGATCCTGTCATTCTACGACGTAATATTAACGATAAACTTGTATTGTATATGCCTATACCCATTTGTAGATTTTGCACTAAGATTTCCGTACGTAAAAAAGGACAAATAAACACACATTTTCACAGGTTTCTGTTATTAGAAAATACGCTTTGTTAGTTAATGAATAATGATGAACATGAAATGAGAACACATACGTGTTAGGTTCTTTGAATACTATTCCAAGTAGACGTTACGTAAGTGTGTTGAGCAATTTTTCAATATTCTTGCAACAGCCGAAGCCTTGCATCCCGCACATTTTATAGGGCGTGGTACATAATTTAACGCTAAAAGCATTGATCTATAACTGTTGGTTTCTTGAAGTCAATTTGCGAAAATTAAACAATAGCAATCCTAGACAATAGTTTTAGCCAACATTTAAAATAAAATGGTTTCCAGTGTTACGAACTTCTGAGGCACAATCTCTGACGCCGGAACCTCGTGCATTTAACTGTGGCGCTAGATATCACGCGTAACGAATTAGTAATTCTGGATAAATATTTACTCATAAAGTTGGCAAACATCATTATCTAGGATTGTCATTGAGTATTTTATCCATTTCGGCTTCGAAAAATTAACGTAGAATTCTATTGATGTTTCCAGCGTTTATTTATCTAAAACGCACTCTTAAGGGAACCGCCTACCGTTCACTTAAAATGCGTTGCAGGTGTTCGTAAATATGTTTTTTTTTTTTTCAATTAAACTTTTCAACATGTGCTTATTGTGAGAATGTAAGAAAGAAAACCCACTTCAAACGATGACGGAATGGTAGTCTCAAAGCATCACATCAATTAGAAAACTCATTTCGGAGCCCCTCAAAATGGCTAAAAACATATTTTTCAACGTGATATATATGAAAATCTACTTAAAGGATTCGTGTGAAACTACTCTATAAACAAGCAGTAGGCAGACTTTGTTTAAAAGTTTTCGCCAACAAAACGATGCGGTCACCAATTAGTGACAGGCGAGTGTGATCTACGATACCACTGCACGCCGTTTCAGTGTCTTGCGATAGAGGCGTTACCGCGCCAGATATGCCGGTCAACATCGCCCTTGGCGCCGTGCCTCACTCATACAAACACACGGTCAGTAGGCAGTCACCTTGAAGGTAAATTTGTGCCATGTCGTGCGGTTAACTTGAGATGAATATTTTTTGTTTGGAAATTACTTAAGTAAATTAAAGATTTGAAGATAGTGGGTACGGGAGTCGAATGAAGTAACCTTCAGCATCCCGTCATCGGCTTCGACGCCGCTGCATTCCAGCTTTGTAGTTGCTCGATATGCGAGTGGTCGCGCTTGCAACACGCACGACAACCTCGGCAGACGATAACGTCGCGTTGCAGCAGCAGGGTTACGCCAGGACGTTTAACACTCGCCGGGTAACGTCCAGGGCAAACATTTTCACACGCGAGGTAGAAAGCGAGTGCGCCAAGATATGCCCGGCCACGAGGAAGTAGTGACCATTGCGCAAATGCGCCCGTCATCTGTGAACGCGACCGAGTGTGGACCATAATTCACGAGCGTCTGATTCACGTTAACTTTCTCGCTCTTCGGAAATACTCGCGACCATTCGTTCATTCTCGGCGATTGAGCGTAACGGTAACGCCTTATATATTTATTTTTATTGTAGCTTCCTAACGTAACAAAACCGTCATTTGATTCAGCGTACGGTATATATATATATATATATATATATATATATATATATATATATATATATATATATATATATTACATTTTATATTAACGTAAACTAACTTAAACTAAGGCTAATTCTACTACAGGCTAGAAAGAAAATTTGTTTGGTAATGGAAGAGTTTGACACAGTGCAATATTCTGCCGCTAGTTTCGCTGCTGTCGCTAAGGGCCCAGAGAAATACGGAACTGTAGTAAAATTAAATTTAGACTAGGAAATGACAGAACTCATTTAATTTAATTTTAAGGAGTATTGATCCCTACCACCTTGGATTTATCTGTTTTTTTCTCGATAACTTCTATTCCAGTCGATGTATCAAAATTTTTGTCACGACAGGGCATATACACGAACTTAATCGGTTTTCTGCGATTGCTGGAACCATAATATATTCATTATTTTTCAACGGGAAACAGCTGGAAAGGAAGAATTGCTTTATTTACGGGAGCTACTACAGAGGTCACAAAATTAACATAAACAATGCCATATGGATTCCAAAAAGTGAATGAAACAATAAACTATGCCTTGTCAGCATGCGAAAAAGTAAAACAATGTGTCTATTCCGTGATTTATAAGAAAAACCGTAAAACCCGTCTGACTGGGATCAATAACCCCTTAAGGAGAAAAAAAATCGCTTTTTAAATTAGCAACTTAATGTAAGTTAAAATTCAGGAAATCTTCGTGATTGGTCAGGTTACACCCCTTACCGACACCAGCGCTTAAGAGTGTGTGGTGTATAATAAACGCCGAAAACATCAATTGATTTCCACGCTTTTTATTCGAAGACCACACGGATAAAATACTCAATGGCAATCCTAGATAATGGTATTTGCCAACTATAGGAGTAAATATTTATCCAAATTACTAATTCGTTACTTGTGATCTCTTGAGCCGCAGTTAAATGCACCAAGTTCCGGCGTCAGAGATTGTGCCTAAGAAGTTCGTAACACTGGAAACTATTTTGTTTAAAACGTAGGGTAAAACTATTGTCTAGGATTGCTATTGTTCACTTTTCGCAAATTGTCTTCAAGAAACCTACAGTTATAATTAGAGACATGAACTTTTCGCGAAAAGAAAACTGCCTCACTTTGTGTCAGTGACTTGTGTGCACGTCTGCAGACTTGCTTCACGGTCAGAGATTGGATGTTTTGACACTCGTGTGTCGTGGGGTTTTACACGCAAATTACAGACGTGTGGCGTTACAGTAACCTTATTGTGATTGGTACAGTCAAATGAGAAACGTCACAGTTCAAAGGCACGCTGCCAATATCTATGAAGCAGAACTGCAGACGTGCACATAAGGCACTGGAACAAAGTGGGGCAAAATTCTTTTCGCGAAAAGTTCATGTCTCTAGTTATAATAGATAGATGCTTTGAGCGTTGAATTATGTACCACGCCATCTTAAGCGGCAGAATTATTTTTCCTGTGCCAAACTTTAAACATTGATCTTTCCAACCTGCAGTAGAATTAACCTAACTTAAACGAACCAAAACTTACCTAAAGTAATCTGAACTAATTGTCACAGCTCAGTCGCCGAGGATGAACGAATGCCCCCGAGCGTTCCCGAGGAGCGTGAAAGCTAAAGCGACCCAGGTGCTGTTTGATAATTCTCCCTCGTGCCCGTCAACACCCTCTCCTCCTCACACATAAACACCCCCGCCAGTTCCTACCAGCCACCTACGCCGAGCCCGTGAAAACGTTAAAACGCGCACGGTCAGTGGCAGGGTTGCGTCACCAGCCGCGAGGGTCGACGACGTCCAAGGGGAGAAATGTCCGACGCGGTGACCTCTTGGTCACTTCACTCGACGACTGGGGGGAACTTCGTCCCTCTCGCCCGACCACCGACACTGGTTGGCGCTAGATAGTTGCCGAAACACGGCGGCGATATTCCGTCTGATACAGCTCACCCTGTTAATTCGTAGACGTATGTAATCCGCCCCCAGGCCTAAAGGCGGTTATAGTAAGTAAGCTGCTGGAGTTGGATAGTTTCCTCAGTCACGTGGTGTTTTACGAGGCGTCCAGAGACAGGCGACAGAGGAGGCTACGATCGACGAAATCTAAGGTACCTTGCTGGAGATTGTTTGGAGGCTCCATAGAGTAGGGCGTTGTAACCGAGCGTTATTTCTTCACGGAAATCTAGTGCACCGAGTGAGGTACAAACATATTTGTGAAATGTTACTGTCGATCACCAGATGTTATGACTAAAATCCTACGAGCACTCGGGATGTCGTGACTTGAAAACTCTTCTCGAGTAACTGTTTGAACAGCTCAAGCTGTAATCTTATCATACTCATGCTAACCTGGTGACTCACTACAACCGCCGTACGTTTCTTAGCTATGAAAGTCTCGCCTATAAGTGGAAGGGATTGGGTGGTAAAATTAGTAGAAGGAGGGAGATGCGGGACGCTAAAATTGTAGGGCAAGAATTACACAATAACTGTGCTAAACTAAAATTTAAAACTGTTACGTAAAATTACGGTTGTTATAATTTCTACGCATGCGGCGTGTAACTTAAGACGTAATAGAAAATTTGGAATAATTATTTTTAAAATTACTGCTCAGTTTTCAAAAGGTAAATTAAAATATTATAAGTACAAAAATTGTAATGTAGGAATAAGGAGATGGGAGGTGGAGGAAACGCGCAACGGGTAATGTTTACACCTAAATGCTTGTTTTTCGTAGGTTTAAAGTCCTTAAACGGAACATGATCATATTCTGTCGTCAAACTTATCCACTATAGCTAGGGCGCTGTATCTTTAAGAAATTATTTTCTAGTGTTTTGGTAGAATCACATATTTAATTATTTTAAATAAGAGGGTTGCAGAAATGCGGAATTTTAGGGGTGATTGGTTTACCACGTTAATAGTACTAAAGTATAGTTAAGGATATTTAAGAACCAGCAAATATTAGATAATGTTAGTTCAGATATAGTTGCATAATTCGGAAGGGTGACTTCCACGACCGAGTGCTGACTTTCGTAGCGTAGTAAGTTTATACTGTGAGTAAGACTTGGCGTAAGTATGAGGAGTTCTGGGTTCGTGTCCTTCAAAAGGTATGCGTGTCACTTGGTTGCCTTTCTAAAGATTCTACTAGTAATTTCAGGAAAAATTGTTTGGAAAAATAAGCTGGAACGAAATATTATCGCAATTTTGTAGTGTTATAGTCAATGCATTGGGTGATTATACTTTCGTATTCTGTGACGTCAGCGGTTGCAAAATTTCCCCCAAGGATAACCTTGGCATTCGATTTTTGGTCGTGACAGAATGGTGCCAGTCTCATGCGTCGAGAATAATGTACCACGCAGTGGCTGACGGGAAAGAAGATGTCACAGCTACGGTCTGGCCCGTGGCCAGCAAGGTGGATGGGTTGTGTTACGAGAGAGGAGACGACTGGCAATATGCCTACCCTGTGTTCCATTCCGTTTGTGATCCAAGGCACACGCTACTTTTCACTGCAATATATGCAAATAATACCGGTCGTGAATCCGTAAAAAATCGCCCTAACGTCATAGTGCTCTTTGTCTGGAAGAAGAGGCGGTGGTTTTATGTGAACGAGGCATGATAGAGTATGATAACTGTGTCATTTATTAAATTATCCAAACAGCATGGTCCTGCAATAGGTTTTATGCATCGCTAAATCGCAACAAAAATTCTGCTTTGATACAGTCCATACGAACAACGTTTTAATAGATAATAACATGCAATATAATTAAATAATTAATGTACATATATGATAAGCGAATTGTTTAATTATATATGCATAACCATACCTTTAACTAATTAAAAAATCACATACAAACAAAATCTTCTTACATTGGCAGTTCGGAATAAATTGCTATTAACGTAAATGCAATAAAAAAACTTTCACCGCGATATTTTTCAATAATTTATGAAGCGGTATGTACACGGTATTAATGACCTGGTGTTTTTAACCTGACATCATTTAACAATTGAGTCGCTACCGACCGCATTTAAGTATGTAGTGAGAACTGAATATTAATATTCTACTCGCGCGCACATATGTTAATTCATCAAAATTTCTCAACCTAGGCGTGCGAGTTAATGAGTTTTTTTAAATGAGAACTATGCTGGTCCTTAATTTCTCCACGTCTACCTGTAAAGACATGTTTATTTCTTGATCGCCACAGAGGTGAATGTTTTCGGACGTTAGTAGTAAGTACTGCCTAGGTGAATTCCTGCATACGTGAAAAGATAACCTCCGTAATTTACTCACTTCCATACTTACGAATCGCCATGTTCGGCCACTGACGAGGTATATCGTGACACCTCACCTCTTGATCACCGATCTGATCATGACAAGATGACAACACGTCAACAATTTATAGTCTCGCATAACTTCAGTAAATTTTGACAGGTATTCGGGAAATTAAGCGCTTCGGCACGAGTGTCTACATGTTTAACGATAACTATTTTTTTAAAACATAAACGGAAGCTGAAATCGTAAAATCGCTTTGTAACTTTGTTGTAACTGGTTTCAACTGTGTACTCGGATTTTGTCGAGTGAGTGAGAGATTTTGGTCTTTAGCGCTGGTGAGGGGTGGTATTAGGCGGTATGGAGCAGTGCCGGAATGAAAGGGCGGGGGGAACGGGAGATCCCCGAGAAAACCCGCCGACCAACGGCATCATCCGGCACGATTCCCATATACGAAAATCCGGGGACCGACCCCGCCGGGAATCGAACCCGGATCGCCTTGGTGGGAGGCGAGAGATCTGACCCCTATTAATGTTAAAGCTATGTAATTTAATTCACAGTACAAGACAATATATAATATACTGTGGAATGAACATGTAAGAACCAAAATGTCGCCTGACGTAACATCAAACGCATGCAACACTTAAAAATCGTATGCCCCTAGAACTGTCAAATTTTGCTGAAGTTATGCGGAACAGCGTACACCAAAGATCGCCGATATTTTAGAGGTACGTCAATTTCTCGGAATTCACCTGGCAGCAGCCTAGACTTGTCAGTCCTATACACCCACTGGCCACAATCGATTATCTGTTGGCTTATAACCGTACAAACAGGTAGCAAGCGATAGCACTTCGCATTATTTCCTTATTTACTACTGGCTTGCAGTAGTCAAACGGGTTTCGTAACAGCCGCCAGCAAGTCACAGACATGACAATGAAGTATACATAATTGGCGTTCAACCTGACTTGGAATGTATCTGCGAAATTTACGTACCTCTACCGATATTGTAACATAAGCTTACTTCATACAATTCTGGTCTTTATTTAAGTGCTAATGACGTAATAAGTGTCAAATGATGCTAGAGTAAGGAGGAGAGACTTATGTCACCACTTAATAGTTCAAGTTTCTGGTTTTTTTTATATTGTTTAAAAAATAATTGATTCGAAATATACAATGGCAAATTTTTCAAAATACTAAAAAAATACAATAAACTAATCAATGTGTTTTGTAAACATGTATTTTCGTAGCTTGCGACATTGTTCTTCAGTGTGGATTTTTTCATTTCGGTAAGTAGGCCCTAAGTTAGTTTTCCTTTACTGCATAAAACGGTTTTATGCAAAATTTAACTTTAAGGGCGCGGTTCACATCAGTTTTCAGTTTTTATTTATTTTTATATTTGTATATGATACTTATTTTCTTATTTCAAACTTAAAAAGTGACTGAATTTCACTCTTACGAAATTTTTGTATCTCTCATAGTTCTTGCGTAACGAGCCGTGAACGTCAAATTTTGCACTTTACGGTTTTATGTACTCCACTAAAACAAACTGACATAACATAGCAAAAAAAATCACAGTGTATAACAATGTTGTAGGCTATGATTTGACACACATAAAAACAAAAATAAACATAATTTTGTATTTTATAAAAATTGTTTGAATTTTTAAATTTTCATTGTAAAATTCAGCATTTTCTATAAAATACAAAAATATTTTTTTTTATGTATGTCAAATCATAGCCTGAAACATTGCCATACACTATGGATTTTTTCAGTTTGGTTTGTCAGTTTGTTTTAGTGGCGTACATAAAACCGTAAAGTGCAAATTTTGACGTTCACGGCTCGTTACCCAAAACTATGAGAGATACAAAAATTTCCTAAGAGTAAGATTAACTCACAACTTATGTTAAAAATAAGAAAATAAATATCTGATACAAATATAAAAATAAATAAAAACGTTGAAAACTGAGGTGAACCATGGCCTTAATACAAAGACTATGAAATCTAAAAAATGTTTCGTTACATTAAAAAATAGTCACAATATATGCCTATAATACAAACTACATCTCGTACAAATGTAAAATTATTTAAACAATAAAAATGTTCTGTGAACCGCTCCCTCAACAAGTAAGTCACTATACTTGCCCGTGCCAGAGCTCCCGAGCAGGCAGCGCCCTCAAGAACCTGCGTCACCAATAATGCTATAGGCCGTTCTGTCTAAAGTGAGTATTAAATTAATATTAACCTTTGAAAAATATCACTAACCGTTACTGCATGTAATTTAACATTAACAATAGTTGCCATACAGCTTGTACGGTTGGCAGCTAATTACCGTATACAGTTGAGTATTTTCCTACTTAAATACAACAATACTACAATAAATTACTGAAATTTTCATATTTGTAGTTTATATAATTAGTAAACTTTTTTCGAACAATATAGGTTTCTACTGACTGCGCAATTTATTTGACTCGTGAAAACATCAAGAGTGACGTATCCAGAGAGGTTAGATATTTCCCTCCGATACGCGCGGAATTATACGAATCAGCTGAAAATAGAACTTTTGCTGAGCTTTTTAGAGTGCTCACTTTATCCTGAACCGCCTATAAACGTATTTTTTTTTCTTTTCTCCGAGATTCAAAAGTTGTTCGAAAGATTTATTTTTAACTATGACAGTTAGAGCTTAGCAAAATGCCTTGCTTATCATTACGCACATTATTTTTGAATAAGTAAAGAAAGCATAATTTTGCAACTCTTACAATGTGATGTAAAATTTCCCATGAAAATATCCCTCTTCTTATAACTAAGCTTCTTTTGTTTAAAAATTGTAGCACACTTATTAGAAGCATGTTTTGAGGCCCTCTAAAAATTACTTTTAAAAATACAGAAGCAGGGAGGCTTTCGTTTGACTTACTTTCTCCATACTCATGCTAATTTTTCTTAATTTCGTCCTGATTAAAATGTTGGCAAAATTTATTTGAAAATGTATTAATTGGGACTTAATTACCTTAACTTATTATATTAAAGTATAAATATCAAATAATTAAGATAATATAAAATAAAAATAATAATTATCTCTCACCGCATGATAACGATTTAAATCAATTGTATCAATTTAGTCCAATAACACGCACATAATCTTAAAATGAAATGTTTGTATAATGAGACACTGCCGGTAATTCATAGCTTCCTTCATATGTTAACGAAATTAAGTATTTCAACAAAATAGGTGACAGCCTTCTTAAGAGGAGTCCTCGACTGGCGCATGGACGGCGTTGCAGCGTGTCACGCGCATACATTTTTACGCGAAACCGCTTAACTTATTCATATTATGTTTACCTACGAAAAGAACACACACTTGAAACCATGCTTCTATTTTTTAAAAATGCAGCACGCTTGTTAGAAACGTGATATTCAGGCCTCTCAAAAGGCTAAAAACTGTTTTTTTTAGACTGTTGTAACTCCAAAAATATTACCTGAATTAGTAACGTGCAAAACGAGAGGCATACGTTGGTCTTTACTTCATACTATTTAAAAATAAAATATTGGGGCTACCGCTTAAAGTCCCATGGTAAAAAGACTACAACGGAAACCTTGTAGGCCAGTTTGGCGCGCTGCGAATAGAGGCGATACGCTTCTTGTCAAGCGTGGGATACTGGTTCTTATCGCTACGCTGTTACCACGCGTCAAAGGTGGAAATTTGACACCGCGAAGGACTCCTCTTAAGTGCCATGGAAGAATCACTACGAAAATACCTCGCGGTAATTCAGTGCTCCACGCACACGGGTGGTGATTTTCTTTCTCGACGCTTGCACCAGTCTCGCCCATATGGTTCACCTTTTTTTGTTGCCTCCAGTGTAAAAGAAAACCTAACGTGAGGTCTTCTTTTAACAACCAATGAGAACGGCCACTAGTACGCACGAAGGGGCATTTTACTTGCTTGCTTCGACAACAGTTATATTAGCAGACTTATAGAGTTTCCTTGTGTTTCAGCATCAATGTAAAGAACGACTGTGTGTGAACAGAATCATATTGTTTCGCTGAAGAGTACTGTGGACAAAATTACATCATATTCATAACTAGTACTGAAGCTCAAAATTAGTTAGTATGGGTGAGCCAAGGTGGAGTTCCGGAGAATGAATGCTTTGTGGATTTGTTGGGTTGGCAGGAGTGAGCAGAAAGTTTGGCACCACCGTCTGTTTCTTTACTTGTGACATTTCACGTTTAAGAGTTGTCACGCCGCTCTTAACTTTAACGTAATTTTTCTCGGAAGATATATGTGCGATACAATTTTTGCTGCTAGCGATTTCGTGATTTTGACTATTGAACAGTTAAATCATCAAGAGAATTTTTCGTAAATATTTTTGAGAATATTCTAATTTAAATTATCTGACATTTACGTTACTTCTACAATTTGATCACAGTCCAATAATCATGTACACACTATTTTACCCAAGACCAGGTAGAGGAATCGGCCGTGGCCACGGCCTATATTTACCTTAAATGCCATGGCAGGGATATAACCGTTCTTAAAAAATTTAACTAACGCTAAAATTTATTAAAGGTTAGTGGTAGGAATGACTAAAAAAAAAAACAGCTCTCCAAAATTTTTCACTGCACGTGATTTTTATTAATTTTTTAATGAATAAGGCTTATGACCCCCACCATATGTGCAATAAGTTTCCACCTTGGAAGTTAAGGGTTAAGAAACGATCGTAAAATTCGCTTGGAGAGATGTCGGAAATGCATGGGGAGATAAAATCAGGACGGCCAGAGCAGAGACTCGAACACGGGTCCTCCCGAATACAAATCCAACCCTAAAGTTGCGCCACCTCGCTCGACTGTATGTGTTAGTGCATACATAGGCCTATATAGGTGGTTTCGGATAAATAAACACAAAAAATTCTACCCTTGAAAATATATATCTAGGCGTTACTGCTTGTATGGTTGGCAGCGAATTACTAAATGTAGTTCCGTATATTTTCGTATTTAAATACAACAATACTGAAATAAAATCAACTGAAACAGAAATTTTTGTATATCATATAATCAGTAAAGTTTTTTTTGCTAAACTGTAAAGGTTCCTATCAACAGCATATTTTTACCTTCTCGCGCAAACATCACGTAATGTGTCCAGATATGTTACATATTTTCCTTCGTTATCTATCATGCGCACGCGGAAAATTATACGATTTGATTGAAAATAGAAATGTAGTAGATTTTTTTCCACCGCCTGTACACGTATCCTACGTGTGTCAGTGGCCAGCGATCGTGGTTAGCATGGGGGAAAAATAGCAGTTGTCTGGGCAGATGGAGGCTCCGAGCCTCCAATTTCAGCGTTCCAGCAGCTGGGTGGGCGGACCACTAGTGTCAGTGGGCCATAATCGTGCGACGCGAAACCGCAAACAAACGGGAGGGAGACTTCTCCGTGTTGTGAGCCGGGCCAAGGCTGTGACTTACTGCCGACAATCACGCGGCCACCTCGGTCAGACGATCAACGCGCCCCCACGTGCCTGCCACTCGACGAGTTGTTATCTCAGCAGGTGCCAGGCTCTCTCAGGTCAACAGCCCGCCCGCCTGCTAATCATGCCGTGCTCAATACCAACGAGCGTACGTTACCACAGTTGAGACTTTAAAAAACGACGGGAGTTCTATGTCACTTCCCAACACTTCCTGACAATTTTTTAAATAGTTTTTCTTTGCATTTGTGTAATAAATTGAAAACATGTTTAAAAAAACCTTAATACGTAGGTACATGCAAACTTCGCGTTATCATATGGAAGCAGACTAAACTTCACTTTCCTATACATAACAGAGCATAATCTGCGATTCAATTGACCACAAACTTTTATGTGTAGTACGTTTTTACAGAGATTGGCCTCTCGACCGTGTAAGCATTCTCCGCGGCAAGTCACGACAATCTGGGCCAGCGGGAGACGTCGAACGAGCCTATATTCACTTTGAGTCTAATCAGCTGTCAGAAAGTAACGCGAATTTTGTATGTCCCTACTAATACCGCAATTTTCATCACCATTTTTAATTTTTTATTTGTACCAGATAATTTTTTTTCTTAATTTAGACACAAAATGTGACTAAATTTGGCTCTTACGAAATTTTTTTATCACTCATAGTTTTCGCGTAATGGCTTGTTAAAGTCATATTTTGCATGTTTCCGTTTTAAGGACTACACTAAAACCAACTGATACACCAAACTAAAAAAAAATCACAGCGGATAAAGACATTACAGGCTACAATGTCATACTCATAAAAATAAAGAATAAAATTATTTGTATTAAAAAAAATATTGAATCTTTAAAAATTGTATTTTCAGTTTCAGCATTTTTTTTTATATAAAAGTATGTGGTATTCCTGGGGCAAAAATCTAAAAAATCGTTTGGTGTTTTGCAACAGAAAAATTCAGACACAAACTATGATATATAAGTGTTGAAACTGTAAGAATTAATTTTTGATATATGTATTTACTATTTGCGTAAAAAATATTTTCGGAACCACTGCAAAACTAAAGAGCGAGGCCTTAAATACAAGCAGTTACTGGCTACAGAGCAGAGCTGCAGCTGTATACATAAGTTGGTGCAGAATTATTTCCACCAAAAATTACTGCCTTTACGACGTTGGTAGAAGTGAAGTGATTTCGGTCAACGCTTAAGGTTCCTATCTATCTGCGCTTGAAACGCATTGCAGCGAGTTACAAGTAATCATATTTGGAAGAAACATCTCAAGACGTATTATGTTCGTACATCTATGAAAAGAAAACACATTTCAAACAATGTTTCTATAAGTTTGAAAATTATTGGAAACACGATATTCAAGGCCGTCAAAATCGTTAAAAACAGTTTTATTTAACTGCCGTACGTAGGAAAATTCCAACCGGATTCGATAAAAACAATAATAGAAGTAGACGCCAGAGTTAAAACCATAAGTATTGCAAATAAAATAATACTGTCACCGCTTAAAGTCTCATAAGTAATTAATGAATAAAAGTAAGCTCTGCGCGCCAGTTGCGGGGTTTGCGTGTAGAGGCGATATTGTATTACATACGCCTACCGACGTCACTCTTAAGGCTGCATCAGTTAGCCTATGTGCCTCACATGCACTAATGCAGCCTACCTAGATAAGAACCGCAACATCAAGGTCTTTAGAGCTGGTGAGGGATGATATGATGTGAGCTTGGAGCAGCGCTGGAATGAATGGGCGGGGGAAACGGGAGATGCCCGAGAATACCCGCCGACCAGCGGCATCGTCCGGCACGTTTCCCACATGCGAAAATCCGGGGATCGAGCTCGCCGAAAATCGAACACGGATCTCCTAGGCGAGAGGACTGACCCCTCGGCCCCCGCTGTCCTCACATCGTTGGTAGATTCCCGACGGGGCTATCCGGAATTTTTCGTGTGGAAATCTTGTTAGACGATGACATTGATCGTTGGGTTTCTCATTTTTCTTCCACTCCTTCATTCCCGTGCTGCTTCGTACTTACCTCAAATCATCCCTTACCACCGCTGAAAGCCTCGCTGTTAATAGATGACCGAATTTCCTGCACTCATTCCCCTTAACACTATGTTGTTCTCTATGGTATATCCGTGCTCTGCCAGAAAATAATAATTACGGTTGTCTAACAACTTTGGATGGTTTAAAACAGTGGTTGGTCAATAACTTTTGAGCGTTCAGTAAATTAATGTTGTCAATTTTCTTGCCTTTTTTAATTAAGTGGTTTGGAAGATACTTACAATGGGGATTATTGTCGGTTGTGAGGCATATTATGTCCAATAGTACAGTCGGTGCTGTACACAGCAGAGACCGGTGTCCAATGAGGTTGTTGTAATTCGTGAAGTGAGTGTCGTTGCTGTTCAGTTTCGAGATTTACTGGCGCCAGTCAACACCGAGAATCAAATATGCAGCTCCTTGCTTGCTGAATACAATTTCAGCGTTCAGCAAAATATTACGTAGGTGCATCATTGTAAAAATAAATAATTAAAATTGACACTGAAATTTTGTGATAAGTTTGTGAAGAAGTTAAGGTTACGAACTCATATTTAAGTTTCTTTCATAATTGGGTCACTGTTTACTAAACACCCCCGTGAAGTTTGTAATCTGAACGAATTTCAAACCTGCGTGAAAACACCCACCTACTCCCACGCTGTCTTATTAAATGTAAAACTTATCATTCACTAAAGTAGAGGTCAACGATCAAGAAGCTGAGGATTGAGGACAGAGCTCATTTAACAACCGAAATCTCCAGATGTCTGATAATTAGAAAACTGAAAGTGTTTAGAGTGCTGTCCACACTGCAGAAGAAAAAAAAAACTTCTTAAACAGTATGGGATGTAGTTAACCCGTACACTATATGAGTCACTAAATTTTTTTCGACATTTAAATTCCTGTGGCAATGTTTTCCATATTTCAATGCAGATAATATCTTCTGTTCGAAGGCAACATCGCCGTAGCTCCAAGATAGGAAGAGCCCTTTATTGTGGGGTTTTTTTGTGTACCATTAAGAAAAAACCGAATCATTGGCACATCTGGCGACACTACCTACATACCGCTGTCATTAATGTAAATACCGGGACTGCAATTACCAAAGAAAGGGGCCTTGGGTTTAATAAACCCGACCTCTGCAATTAATTCCAGCAGCGAGCAAATGAGAGGTACTGTTACGTGAGAAGTATTTTCTTATTGTGACTTGTATGAAGGGGCTTGTTCTCATGGCAGGCCGTATACCAGCACACACACACACACACACACACACACACACACACACACACACACGCGCGTGCCAACATCTGATGTTTGATGAATGTTCTGTAGCCACGGTTCCCTTAGGCACTAGACGTTTCCTCTGTTCTCGCAGCACGGACATTTTTATAGGCAGCTCGGGATAAAGTGAGCACTCAAAAAAGACATGCTAAATTTGTAATTTCAACCAATTCGTAACGGCTAACAAGCAGAAATGTGTAACCACTCTGGACACGTCACTTGATGTTTGCGCGTGGAGGTTACATTGTGTAGCTGGTAGAATCCTGTACAGATTGATAAAAAAAAGTGTATTGATTATATAAAACACAAATATGCCGTGTTCAATTGATTTGAAATTCAACAGTGCGGAAATCAAATATTATTTCTTGATACGAAGCTGAACGTTTAGGTTAGGAACCAACTATTTAACACTTGTCGGATACGTTTTCCACAACAATAAGATGTAGACGATATTTTCACGAAAGCTGTTCAAGAGAGTAATTATTTTTTTTATATTTAAATGAAATAACGGATAAGCTACTACAGACTACGTTATCCTCCTGCTGAAGAAAAAAATCATTAACCGTTACTGCGTGTAATTCATACTTACCTTTCTCCTAGTATTGTTGGCATCGAATTGCGTTAAATAGTTGGTTCCTAACTGTTAAATCTTTAGTGCTCACTTGGGTTAGGAACCAACTGTTCAACACATCACTGCCTATTGAGAGTCGGATACGTTTTTCACAGCAATCAGATGTAGATCACGAAAGCCGTTCAAATGTGAAAATTTTAAATTTTGTATTTAAACGAAATCGTGTTGGTTTTTACAAGTTAATTTAGGCTACATTATCCACCTGCTGAAAATTTTTTGCATCCATAGTATTCCCGTAACGGCATGCCAAAGTCGAAAGCTGCACGTTGCGGCAGCATATACCAATATAAAACCAACTGACGTACTGAAAAATAATTTACACCGAAAATATATGTCAAGACTTCGTGCTAAAAGTTATAAAAACATTAAAGAATATATCGATACTTTAAACATGGCTGAAAATATTGGTTATATCAAACATAAGCGACACTAAAGCTTAAGTCCATTTTATCTCGATTTAATAGATTACTCTTAGCCAATAGCGGCAGTCCTCCTGATTACACAGATACCAAGTATATAGATATGCAAACTGGCTATTCGTTGTGGTGTATGTTGCCGGCAAGACGTTGCCACTATAAGAACTGACAGTAGCGTGACTCTGCTTCTCTCACACGCTTCTTGGGCGAATGGTTTGAATATTCCGTGCGCGGCTCATTATACGTATATCATCTTTACACTCTCCGTTGTGCGTCTAGAGTATTAGTGAAACGTCTACTTGTCACTAAAACAATCAAATATAAAACTGATAATTTGACAATTTTATGGATCACTTGAACAACCAATGGTTAGTGAACATAAAATTATAACAGGTTGAATGCAGGCAGAAGTACGAATTCCGTAATTAGCCAAATAATCTTGCTAACATTCTTCGGTTTTTAGTCACAGGACGCAGAACATTTCTACGCCGTAAAAAACAGGCGAGAGACTTTAATCCACTTTAAACTCAGGTTTCATCTGTCTTACAACTGGCTATTGTCACGTTTTTTTTGTCTAAGAACAGATACGCTTCTGGACTTTCTGATAAGCAACGATTGCCGCTCTGATTGTGACAGAAGTTGCTACACATATGAGCTGTTCCAAGTCTTGTTTACTTCGGATGAATTCACGGAAACTTCCGACGTCTCTTTGACGTCACTAGAACTTACGGAACATCTCTCTCCCGACGACGTAGGAAGTGCTTTACCCGTGCGTATACGTACGCAACTCGTTCTTGTGTCTTAAGTGCGTGCCCGCGCGTGTGCTGAATTCCTGTAACCCTCTTGGCATGTCGCGAGTAAATAGCGCGTCTTCTCTTTGGGCATGGTAAAAAAATCTCTGCACCACGCACCTTACTCTTATCGCAGAAGACGTAATAGCATGCTGGTAAGGCCCGAAGTTACATAGGAAACAATCTTCCTGGTCTCTCCTCTCTCCCTCTCTATCTCTCTCTCTCTCTCTCTCTATGTTTCTCGCACTCTGACATGAGGTACTCCATTCTTGGGAGGACAAAAAAAACTTTCACTTTTCACCGACATGGCGTCACGCCTTCTTGTCAACGTGTGCGAGTGCAGGTTCAGGGATAACACACGTAGATACTTCAAAGGTGAAACCACTTGAACCACGTCTTACTTCGTCCTAAACAACCTGACAAAACATTCCTTCGTAATTTGGTTGTGTCTGTATTACTTCTTACTCTATGTGGGTGTGATAAACGTTTATATAAACGAATGCATATATGCATGGTAGTGTACGTATGGATGTTTTCATGCCGAGTAACTGTCACTACTGTGGTAGGAGACGCCATTTGTTTTTAATTGAAAACTGGAAGAGCAGCAGTGCAGTGAGCTCGTGCCACTTGATTCTCAGGCAGGTCGTATGGATGTGAAAAATTGTTAGCATTTTGACAATGAGAAGTTTTAAACATATAAAGAAAAATAATTTCAATTCCTAGTCATGTCATGGCTCCGAGAAGAAACCAACTGATAATTCTCTGAAACTAAGCTATTCAGTGTAAAAGTTTAATGTGTGCCGCTGAACCTTGTATAAACCACATTTTATAGGTCCTTCTTTTCTTCAATTACTGTCATGTAGTACTTGTTCTTTTTCTACAATATAGTTCTTGGTGTGATTATAAAAAGTTGCTTTGTGGACTGATTCCCTTCTAATATAATCCCTTCCAGTTGCCGATCAAATGTCCTCTGAAGAAAATAAAAAAAATCGAGAAATTGAGTAAATTTATAATAACACGTTTGTATCCACGAATAGATAACACTATTTTAATTATGAAGATTGGTTGACCTTCCACGCCTCCACACTATCCTCGTGGGCAAGGTCAAGATCCACGACCGCGTTCTTTGTAGATATGTTGTTGACTTTGCCGAGTTATACGAGGATAGGTTTGGGAAACAACAGAGCCAGCTCGTCTAAGTCAGGAAGACGTGCGCGTGGGAGGTTCTCAGAAACTAGGCGACTTGTGCTCGCTGCATCCCGCCGTGTGGGACCCCGGGGAGGGACGACTTTCCACGCGCGTCCTGCACAGGAACGCCGCTGTATCCGCCACCCCCCCCCCCCTTTCCCAACTCTTCGTGGGAGAGCGTTTCCACAGTTCCACTTGACTAGGCACCACATTACGTTACAGTGCATGCAGAAGCAGTGGAAAAATATCGCGGCCCGCGCTCTTCTTCCACATCACTGTCAACCAACGGAAACTAGGGAGGATATAACTGCATGTCAAAGTCAACATTTTCATCTTACAAATACATACACCCAAATAAAACGTACATAATTACGTAAAATAAGTGATTTACACTGAACTTACATGCCACGGGCTATATGCATGTGTGTTTATATATATATATATATATATATATAGAGAGAGAGAGAGAGAGAGCACGCGAGAGAGGGGGGCGAGAGAGAGGGAAGGAAGATATACATATATATACACACACACACTTGCATATACATTTTTTTGTAAAAAATAATGAACTAAAGTCCTCTTGTGTTTGAATATTTATTTATAAAAATAGTAAAACGTGTATCTCTTTGTTTTAACAACATCAAAAAATAGTCCGAGAAATATAATTTCAATGTAAATTATTTCATTTGACTGTATGCTCTAGTATCATGTGAATTTTGACTTTGATGAATCTTTTGGGGATGCTATGGAAGCTGATAACTTTCCATAAGGGGTTAATGTAGGAACTTGTAACTTCTACTTTGACACTTGAAAGACCTTACGAAAGCCGTGTACATCCGCCTTGGAACAAGTGTTTAAAGCTTCAGTCATACAAGTATCATTTGAAAATTATGTAAAACTTTTTTAGTTCCGCCATGGTAGGCACAAAATTAGATATTGTTGTAGTGTTGTACTTATAAGTTACGTTTATGAACAGTGAGTGTTTTAAAATGTCCCGTTTGTGAATCTGCCTGGGTCGGCCAACTGCGCCAACCGACGCCTTTCGGTCTTGGACACTCAAAATGCCGCAGAAAAGCTTCGCTGGTAAGGATGCAATGACGTATGAAGCAACGATAGAATGCAAATGCGGATAAGTCCGTGCTTCCTCAGTTCCTATAAATACTGAATATCGGGATCAAGTTGGCTTATGCCCTTTTGCTCCATGCGAGATTTCTGTCCTCGCCGAGTTAACCTTAGGGCACCTGCGTAATCATTTTTACTGCCCTAAACTTGTCCTTGGGTCGGATCACGTCGGTGTGTGTGTATATATATATATATATATATATATATATATATATATATATATATATATATATGTATATATGTATGTATGTGTGTGTGTGTGTGTGTGTGTGTGTGTAACTCGGGTTGCACGGCGAGTTCCTTGAATGCATGGTAACAGAGAAACTAAGACGAGTGGCGTAAGTGGTCATGCTAGCTAGTTTTTTCCCATTGGTGCAAAAAAACTCGAAACTCTTTTAATGAAATGTTTTGAAAAAATTCGAGCCTAAAATCGGCCATACAACGCACAATCTTCTGCAAACGTTTTTGAAAATTGAGTACCGATCGTTCACAAAAAAAAAAAAAAAAACTTGGTTTTGGCTTGTTTTCATAGCAAAATTGGTGATACTTTGGGTACCAAATTCTGAAAATCTATGAGTTGTATTGCTACCAAAAAAATAGGTAGGATATTTACATACATTTTTTTACATACAGGGATTCTTTGATGTAAAAACTGTCTTGCGATAAAAATATGTTTTTAAAATCACTGTAAAATTACCGGACGTGATCTTAACCAAATAAGTAACGCGGGTAAATGTTGTAACTATTATTCTATCAAAATTAAATAAATAATTCACATATTTTCTCTAATTAATATAGCTGCTGCCCGAAAACTAGCGAGCCAAACACAGCGTTCGTCACGTTTGTTACTAGCATTAAATCTGGAATTGACGCAACCGAGAACTTAACCCGGATCACCTTGTTGAAAGGAGAGTTGTCTGATCACGACATTATTACTCCCCTTTTCTTTCTGCTTCCTTGACATGGCCTCGTCAGCCGGAAGTTACTTATTAATAGAGACGTTGCAGGAGGTTGACGATTTCTGTTATCAGAGCGCTGTATGTAAAACTTAATGAACATGAACTTTTCAAATTAGTTTCTTGCAAGACGATCATTTCGAACGTGATGACACGAATATAATAATTTTACGTTTAGAGTAATATTCAGTATTTTATTACGAGTTTAAATCTTAGTTAAAGTATTACCTTCAAGTCACCGCAGTAGCGTGAAGCAATTATCTTTCATTATGACTCTTGGATCGTCTACAGTTTCCAACAATTTATGTAATTAAACTAATGCAATGCATTTGCTAATTTTTTACTTTCTGTTTTCATTATTTTCATTATAGTAATGTGTAAAACGTTATGGGACGAGTGGCATTTTTACTGAACGTCTGCATACGATGGACGCAGAACTGTCAATGTTGACGGGAGTTAGGGAATAAAATTCTTTAAATATTGTCATTGAAAAAACATTGTACTTAACTGTTTGTCGTTTAAGTACAGTAGTATTCTTACATTTATTTCAGTCTTACATCCATTTCCATCTTAATCATTATATTTGTTCAGATGAATTGAACATTAATTTTGGTACGTATATTTTTGTTAATTTCTATTTAGTTATCGGAACAAAACATAAGAAACGAATTAGAGGCGCCTAGTTTCAAGCATACTGTAGCCAAGTCCATTTTTTTCAAAAAACAAAGATATATACATCTATGTAATCGTCATCTGCAGGGCTACAAACCTACAAAACAAATGGGTTTCAGAACCAGTCAAATCCCTGCTAAATGTATTGCAGAATGTTTGGGTTAGTTTCAAAATCGGCCATATCCCAAAGATATTATTTACAAAAGTGGGCAAGTCCGTGGCAATACCATGACAGCCAATTAAAAAGACAAAACGAGTTACATGTTAACTTTAATTCAAGATGGCTGATGTAGTTTCATGATTGTAGCATGCGATACAGTTGTTGTTGAGATATTGCTGGAAATAAGACGTTATTTAAATTCAAGAAAAGTTAAATTAGTTCCTGTAATGTCTGATCACATTTAGGAAACCGACAAACGCCACTCAAGGAAGCGCCAGGGAGTTTCATCATCATGGAAAAGGACTTGTGAGAAGCAGTTAAGTTAACTTGCGTACATCAATACGTTAGTCAAGGTTTAACAGCAGCTCAGTAAGTTACTGGTTGGTATCTAAAGTACATGTCTCCGAGGAAGAAGCGTTGAGTGTAGGAGGGATGTGTGTGTAGAATAGAACAGTTTCGCAACATGTTTGCTGTTCGCCGTACCAGGTTGTTTTCTTCCTAGTTTACACGTCAGGCAATGTAACGTAGTTCTGCGGCTGACGTCAGATGTCTCGTGTTAACTGACAGTGCTGGCAGTTTGTTCGTGAGTTACCGCAATACTTTGAGCTATTTCCCTCGCCTCCTTGAAGGTCATTGGACCCTGCTGTGTGCCGAAGGAATGCAACTTCACTGGGCAACGAACGTTGCCAACGATACAAATGTGTTTCCTATGAGAAGTTTAGTCAGTGATACCTAAAACCATGTTATAAACCTCTGGAATTATACAGCGCTGAATATTTATTTGAGAATGTCATAATAAAATTAATCGCAGCCTTTAACACTTAAGCCAATGTGTCAAAAAAAACGACTAAATATAAACCAATAAACATTTTAAATCACATATTAACCACCAGCAACTCATAATAACGCGTTTAAGAGGCCGTGGTACATAATTCAACGCTAAAAGCATTATTCTATAACTGTAGGTTTCTTGATGCCAATCTGTGAAAATTAATCAATAGCAATCCTAGACAATAGTTTTAGCCAACGTTTTAAACAAAATGATTTCCTGTGTTGCGAACTTCTGAAGCACAATCTCTGACGCCGGAACCTCGTGCATTTATCTGCGGCGCAAGAGATCACGCGTAACGAATTAGTAATTATAGATAAATATTTACTCATAAAGTTGGCAATTAACATTATCTAGGATTGTCATTGAGTATTTTATCCATATTGGCTTCGAAAAAAGCGTAGGAATCAATTGATGTTTTCAGCGTCTATTTACGTACCACGCACTCTTAAGCTTAACTGAAAACAGTAAGAAACTTAGTAGGCATATTCAATTTGCAACTGTTCACAAAAGATCGTCCGTTTAGTGGACGTCTCGTAACTTACAATGACGCGGAAAACACACTCAGCGACCCTCCCAATTAGCGCCTGACTTCGTGTGTTTTAAGTAATGACGTTCTCACACGATGCCAGTTGTACTGATGTTATTGTTGTGTTCTGTTTGCTGGCCTTTCTTGAATACAGGAGAATAATTCTTTGCGCTGTAAATATATTTTTTACTCTTTGGAATACGTGCTAATGCATCAACTGCCTGCCAATTCCTCAGTTATCGTACGCGAATGCTAAATAAATTAACAATATTTTAACTACTTTTAATTGACTTTACCGTGATGCTTCTGATTACATGTCAAAAATATTGAATAATGCAATTGTCAGTAGTATATAGTTCGTACAAAACATTTTAACTAAATACGTCGACTTACTCCGTTACTCTGTCAAATCACACATTTGTTACCATTGGACAGTTTTGAGAGATAGGACTTCAGATTTGAGAGTTGTGTCTTTTTCGTCCCTTCTTCTGGTGGTGGTTAAAGCTATTCTGCAAATAAAAAATACATAACCACGTGAGTAGAAATATGACAGTACAATTTTTTCTTGCATCAATATTACGTACTATTACTATCGTCATACTAACTCAATCTACTCGCAGATAAAATGGGCAAATTTCAACCTTCTTAGTCGCACGCTTTAAACTTTCTTTCCAACAACACACATGTTTGTTGCTACAAAGAAGACTGTTATTTAAAAATAAAACACTAACGCTTTGCATCGGGGAAAGTTTTTGGCCAATAATTAAAATTTCCATTGTAGTGTGACCAATTTCATGTAAATCTGTAAAATACGTAAATGACATCACGGCCGGTCGCCAGTAAAATCACAGACTGTGTTCAAGTATGTACAGTGCAATAAATTATAGTATGTTCCCAGTTAATCACGCGAATGTTGCATGTCTATACTATTGCAACAATAAAATATATATTTTTACTATTATTCTTGACAATAAGTATTTAAATGTGCTGACTACCGTGCACAGCCTATAGAGGGATTTGACTGTTTTGTACAACAACTTAAAATAAATGTTTGCTCTTGGCTACGTAAAATGTATAGCGTGTTTTGTAAGCCTGAACATTGCGTTTTATATTTTTCTTTGCGTAAGGACGAACATTCTGAACAATTTTCGTTACGTCGTAACACTTACGCGAATTATTCCTTACCGTCCACAAAAAAATTCTGTACCCATTTCAAGGACACGCTTTGCATAAACTTTAGGCACGTGTTATTTAGTCTCATTTATCACTTAGCTTATTTTTTTCTGTTTGTGACGTAAAATGTGAGCACAATTTGAAAATTAATAAAAGGGTAATTGAAGGTGATTGTATGCATCTAAAAATTTTACTGTTTAAAGTGGAAAGCCGATGAGAAAAAAAAATTATGTTTCAACGAGGAGTGATGTTTTGCTGTTTTTCGTTTGTGGCATCAGCCGTGTTCACATTTGTTGTTACTTCAATTGATTTGGCACTACTTGCAGACTAGAAGTTGGTCAATTTCTCTCTTTTTCTCTTTCTTTCTGTTACGTCAACAGATATGGTGATTTATCGGGAAATTTCTTATCCCACCATATCCTTGAAAACGCTGCAGTTCCTTGCGACTTGCATGATTGGATCATAAAAGTCGGACACGACTTGGTCTATAAACCAATCATAGGCATTAGATAATACACTCGCAGAATCCTCATTGGCTGTGTCAAACAGGGTAATTGTTTCACGTACTGTACAGAAGATAGCATAAACAAAGGTTCTGACACGCTGAAGGTACGTTGGAACCTAGCAACACCCAAATTTTCCAGAGATAAATCATGTCTCCACAGATGTCGTGTTTCCGAACTCGCGCAAATACCCGACACACGGATATTCTGCAGGCCGCTATGCCAGTTGTCTCAACTCCCCACTACCCTCGTCAAGCGTTGTCTAAAGCTAGAAGCACACTGAGACGCGCCGCGCAGAACCGCGCCGCCGTGGAGAACGACCGTTCGAGAAAAATACATGTATTCCAATAGGAGTGCGCCCATACAAATTGTTAGGCTGTCAGCTGGCTGGGTGTGTGAAGTTTGCCACACGGCGCACAGGTCGTGACCCGAGAAAACAGCGATGCCAAGCTTGTCAGTGTCGTCGTTTTGCCGTATGTGCTCCGAGGTGATGTAACGCGCATATGTAATGACGGGTCGTACTGTCGTCTGCTGGGTGAATGCATGTACGTAGTGGTTACGATATTACCTCATAGGTAGGTACCCGATACCCTACACTTATACATTTCGCTACCTGGATGAACAGCGACACTATATCATTTGCTACCTTCAAATAGCTATATATTAGGGGTTAGTCAGAGATTTTGGTCAGCGCTTAACATGTAGGTCTTCAGCGCTGGTGAGGGGTGACATGAGGTGAGTATGAAGCAGCGTCGGAATGAAGGGGTGGGGGAAATGGGAGATCCCCGAAAAAACCCGCCGACCAACGGTCAGAGCATTCACTTCCCACCAAGGCGACCTGGGATCGATTCTCGGCGGGGTCGGTCCCGGATTTTCGCATGTGGGAATCGTACCGGACGATGCCGCTGGTCGGCGGGTTTTCTCGGAGATCTCTTGTTTCCCCCGACCCTTCATTCCGGCGCTACTCCACACTCACCTCATATCATTAGAGATCGGAAAAATTCGCGGGTTCACAGATCCGTTGGCTAGCCTCCAAGAATATTTGTGAAATCGTGTAGACAGCAGCTGTTTATTAGCTGCTCGCTGACACTGTGAAATGGGCCTGCATTCAGCTACAGTTTTATTATTGGCCCAGCTTCTTTCAGGTAGAATCGAGAAGTCAACGGCCAATTGTGAACGTGATACAGACCTAAAGTCTCTGGAATTCTAGCTTGCGCCTAAAAGAAAACGCGAATTTTTCAGGCCTCTACATATCATCCTTAGAGGTACGTAAATATCGCAGATACATTCCAGGTCAGGTTGAACGCCAACTATGTATACTTCATTGTCATGTCTGTGACTTGCTGGCGGCTGTTACGAAACGCGTTTGACTACTGCAAGCCAGTGGTAAATGAGGAAATAATGCGAAGTGCTGTCGCTTGCTACCTGCTTGTACGGTTATAAGCCAATAGATAATCGATTGTGGCTAGTGGGTGTATAGAACTGACAAGTCTAGGCTACTGCCAGATGAATCCACGAAATTGACGTACCTATAATCATCCCTCACCAGCGCTAAAGACCTAGATGTTAAGTGTGCACTGAACTAAGCGCAATAGTTATAAACAAAACTGGAGTTGAGACTAAAACTGCAGGATTGTAGTACTTCCATTCAATTAACAATTCAGTAAGCATAAACCAAGAGCAGAGTAGAATCACAAGGTAGCTTGTTCTAAATGTCCCGTAACATACTTCAAATGAAAAGATTGCTTAGGTGTGTGTAGATCCAGAA